>MU711101.1:31230-84050 GCA_026770625.1 Nicotiana glauca | reverse complement strand
CTGAAACTGTGAAAATTATTCGATTCCGAGACGTTGGTTGGAGGGGCATTTTGGTTATTTTACCTATTTTCGCGCCCTAGCTTTAATTTTAGTAGTGTAATCAGTTGTTTACAATATTATTTACGATATGTAATTGTATTGAATAGATTTGGGCCATTTGGAGTCGGATACTCATGGCAAAGGCATCGTTCCTTAGTTGATTTGGCACCGGTTCGAGGTAAGTGGCTTGCCTAACCTTGTGTGGGGGACTTCGTCCCTTAGGATGTGATAATTGGTAATTGAATGCCTTGTACATGAGGTGACGAATGCGTACTTGAGCTATTTGTTGAAACCCGAGTTTTTACTTAAAATACTTGAACTGGCTTTCTGTCCTATTTGTTTTATCCTACTTGCTATTATAGCATGTGCTAGTATAGAAGAACATGTTTAATTAACCCAAATTGCCTATTTGCTTAAATTGCCTTAATTGAAATTACGTGGAGCATGTTACGCCAGAATTATTTGTTGTCTTGTATTGTTGTACTTCAATTTCTGAATATTTCTCTGATTTTTGGTTGAGCATTTACATTGGAACTACGGATGTGGGATTCCGGGAGCTCCCCCCTTGTTTGTTTACTTTGGGACTACGGGTTCGATTCTCGGATATCCCCCTGCACTTTTATTTTGGGACTACGGGACGGTATCCTGGGAGATCCCCCTTCACTTTTATTTTGGGACTACGGGACGGTATCCCGGGAGATCCCCCAGTACTTTTATTTTGGGACTACGGGACGGTATCCCGGGAGATCCCCCTGCACTTTTATTCTGGGACTATGGGACGGTATCCCGGGAGATCCCCCTGCACTTTTATTTTGGGACTACGGGACGGTATCCCGGGAGATCCCCTAGTACTTTTATTTTGGGACTACGGGACTGTATCCCGGGAGATCCCCTGCACACTGATGATTAGACTATGGGATGGTATCCCGAGAGATCCTTTGATATTGATATGAGAGTTGGACGACGGAACGGTATCCCGAGAGATCCATTGGGCAGTTGAGGAAAGGGCTACAGGATGGTATCCTGGGAGACCCTCGTTGGCATTCTTGTTGCAATTTAGCTGTGTTTACTCTGCGTTTCTGTTCTGTCTTTCTAGTATTATTATTTTATTGAGCTGTCTTATTACACTGCTGCGTTCATTAGTTTCGTCGGATTTCTACACTGTTAATATTTTGCTGCTATATTATTTTTGCCTCAATGGGGCCCTGACCTTTCCTAGTCACTACCCAACCGAGATTAGGCTTGGCACTTACTGAGTACCGCTGTAGTGTACTCACGCCTCTTCTGCGCATGTTTTTCATGTGCAGATTCAGGTGCCTCTATGCAGGCGCATTATCAGTAGCTGCATGGAGCATTTCGGAGACTTGAGGTATATCTGCCGCGTCCGCAGATCGGAGAGTCTCCCTCTCACTCTACCCTTTAGTTAGCTAGATGCTATTCTGTTCTTCCTTGTTATAGACTTCCCGAATTATTAGAGCAGTGTTATGTTTCTTAGCCTGTACTGCCCGTGGGTTTCCGGGTCTTTTGGATGGTTTCATAATTTAAAGTATTAAAGTGTATGTGTCAGACGGCAACTGTATACATTACTCATGTTATTTAGCTTTTGATTACAAATTTAGCAAATGTTGTTACTTCCGCAATGTGTTAGGCTTACCTGGTCGTGAAGACTGGGTGCCGTCATGACGTGTTCACAATTGGTGAACTAGGGTCGTGACATTTGTCATTGCCCAAGAACATTATTTCATGGCCTGCGAATCCCTCACTAAATAATTCATGGCCTAGGACTTTATGGTCCAAGGACGTCATCTTTAACCGTCCAAAGACAACCTTCATGGTCCAAAGGAAATCTGCATCATGTTTAAATTTTCGCACAAATACATGTTTTTAGCATCTTTATCTGCAAGTAATCAGTAAGCAGCTGCTATCCTAGCAGGAATGATCTCGCTCAAGTTCCTTCAACTGTCTCGAACCTTAATCGCTCACCATAGCCGTTTCGGCACCTCGTGTTCGTTCTTGCAATAATTTTATCGGCATATTCCGCCGATGAATCCAGAACTACACATGACTTGATTCCTGTAAAACCAGGGATATGTAGGCAACTCGAAGACCAGAGCCTAGCCTCTATCTTTCAAAACATCCCGCCCGGTCAAAATTGGCCATTATTTCTTTACTCGAAAACTCTTTCATCCTTCACGGGTAAAGAGGGGCAGTTGTTGATACCCAATTTTTTTTATATATTTTTAATACTTATATATACTTTCAAATAGCATATATGCATAAAAAAATTTATAATTTTTTCTATAATTTTAAAGGCTTCAAATTGATTTATTCTTCTCTTTTGCTTATAAACAATTCCAATAACTATCCTTCAAATTATTTTTATAGTGATTTAGTCATCTAAATTATATATTTATGCCAAAATATTATTTAAATATTTTTCGTGCGTTTTTGTAATTGCATTTATATTTTTTAAGTTAATTTATATATATTTGCAATACTAGCCCTATTAATTCATAATTAAGTTATTAATACCTAATATGGGCTTTTATATTTTTTAAATGTTAAAAAACTACTTTTAATCATTTTAGTACATGAAATTTTTTTGGAAATCATTTTATTATTTTTATAAATTATATAGTACTAAAAGTGGCTATTTAAAATATAGCCTAATTATATTTCAATTTCAGCCCAATTCCAGCCCCTCCCCAATCCCAATTCAGCCCAAACTGGACCCGAAATTACCCAGCCCAACTTAGGAACACCTACCCAACCCAAAACCCCATTAAATCGTGGCTGTTGATCTAAAAAAAATCAATGACCCCCGTAAAACCTTCCTTTTTATATTCCTAATAACCCCTAACCCTAAATCATTTCTATACACTCGTTTTCCTGAAATCCTCCCTACTCCCAACACTCTCAACCTAAACCCTAATCTCCAAACACCGACCCTCATCTATGGCCATCTCCGGTGACCTCTCACCATCTCTCAGGCCTCTAATGGCTTCTCTCATGTCATTCTAGCCATCTCTAAGGCCATCAAGGGACCAGGGTCATGTAGACTTGCATCTAGGGCTCATCTCTCGCCTGTTTTTGGCTATTCCAGTGTGATTTCGAGTGAAATCGTTCTATATTAGCCACGATCTATGGGTTTCTAAATAGGTTTCTTTATCTTTGTATGGATCTCTTCGAAATCCTGATTTCTTTTCTATACCTCCTAGATTTGTAAAGATATAAGATGATTTGAGTTTTTTTCTTATGTGTTTTATAATAGCCTTGAGATTCCTTACAAGAATCATATGATTTCAAGTGATTTTTCATCTTTCCTAAAACTAGGGTTTTTGGAATTTCTTTTTAAATTCTGTTGGATGATTTTTGTGTTTAAACTTATGTTTCTCACATATTTTGACTGATTCTATGAGTCTACTACAACCTTAACTCGCTTGTGCTGAAAGCCCTAATTTTAGGGTTCTTCGTTTTTCTGAGTAATAGTATATCTGACTGGTTCTTGCTTTGAGTTCTTATGATTTCTCGTAACTGTTTGCCTTAATATGGTTCTACTAAATTTCTTAGTTTGAGTTTTCACTGATTCTATGTGCTTGTGCTCATCTTGACTATTCACATCAAGATACAGTTCACATCAAGACCTGTATCTTTGTCATTAAATCAGTATTGTTTAACTTTTGTTTTGTTGAAGTTATATGTCGATCCCTGACCATCCATGTTTTACCTTGTTTATATGCTAAACATGCTGACTCTTTTCATGACTTTCTCTTGTGAGCACGTGATTTTTGCCCTATATATGAATTATTCCCAAAAATTGAAACAAAATAATTTCTTTATTATTTTTACAAGTTTTGTATTATTTTTTTATAATTGTTGCATTTTATCTGCGCATTTTAGTTCACATGAAAAAATACAAAATTACACTTGTCATTTGATTGGGATTTAATTTCACATTTTAAGATTAAGTAGTAGTTCAAATTGCTTGAAAATAAAGAAAATAACAAAAATAGCCTACTTTTGCATTTTTAATTGTTAATTGTCGAGTTTGTCGCAAAATAGATTTTAAACAATTTTAGGAATTTATTAGTTTAATTTTTAAAATATATTGGATCTTTGTTTTAATTTTTGCATTTTTTATAAAATCAAAAAAAATAAAAAAAATATACAAAATGAAATACAAGAGTAAATAAAAGAAACAATTGAAAAAGAAAATAAATAAGAAAAGGGTTGGTCTTAAGAGATCCATATTTGGGCTAAATGGGTGAGCCCAAACCGAAAAAACCACCCCAGGCCCAAGACCCAGTCAGTCGCCCAGATACTCGAAACAACGTAGTATAGGGTTGTTACTACGTCGTTTTGAGTTCATTAAGCTTAAATCAATCTCGTCCGTTGATTGTTCATCATCCAACGGCATGTTTTGTTTGATCTTAATTAGATATAACTGTCCTAAAGTCCAGTCATAACCCTAGACCATAGATCGCCTTCCTCATACCTTCTTTGCACCTCGCCGGAGCCGCCACCGGCGGTGGACGCCACCTACGCCAACAGACACCAAAATAACACTGTGAATCCTCCTTACCCTCCTCTACTCGATTCCATTGTTCCTTTCTTTCAAATCTATTCAGAGCTCTTCGAATCTTCATCGGAAGGTTTTCCGGCCACGACGCCACCTCTTCCAAACCGCTCCAAACTCATACCAATGACTACCCTAACTTCCCCCAACCCAAATCCACAACCACCTTCCTTTGAATCTGGCCGGAAATGCTCGAATATCAATTTTAATTTTTCCGGCCAAAACCCTAAAATAACCCAATCTTGACTGAGTGAGTATGATAGGATCCCTAGACCTCTTTTTGTGAGGAATTGATCACCGATAGAGTTCAAATGCCACCAAATGGTCTCGAATTGGGAATTATAGTAAGTCCGTCTCTATTCTTTCTTCTTCTCTATTTCTTCGTTATTTTTTTATTTGTCTCCATTTGAGATTACTGTGATAGTTTTAGGGATTTAATAGTTCATGTTTAGTCGTCTGATTGCCAGCAATTGTCTCCATTGTTTTTCTTTTAATCTTAATTAAGTAATTGATGCATGTTGGTGGTTCTGAGTTTAATTTTGTTTTGGTTTCTAGTCCTGTTGGTCGATTAGATTACTGGAATTGGTAGCTCAGCGTAGTTATTTGTTAGTTAATAGAGGGATAACTTGGGGAATTCATTTGGGGATAGTTTGGTTAAATTCAGAAAGTTAAAAGGGTAGTTTGGGTGTTTAAATAGTATAGGAATCTGATAGGTTAGGCTAGAGCCTTCTAGACCTTCCAAGATAGGGCCTTAGTGTACATTTCAATAAAGATAGAGTTGTTACTTGTGGAACAAGTTTTAAAATAAGGGACTGAAGTTTAAAATAGGGAGGGACTAAAAAGAAAAACAAAAATCTAATTGCTCACCTCTTTGGTGCCTATAAAAGGGCACTCAAATGCCTTGGTGAGGGGGATTCTCTTTTCAGCAAAAAAGAAGAATCCGTTCCAATAGCTCTTCCTCCCTTTTTAGATTTCAGATCCAAGTTTGAAATTCAGATATTCAAAGATCAAAAACAAAAAAAACAAAAAATTAGAAAACAAACAGAAAATCAAAAAAAAAAGGCTTACTGTTCCATTACTTAGCTAGTTCATTTTCAATTCATATTTGGACTTCTCTATTTCTGATCTAATTTCGAGTTTTAAAAGCATTTTAAAGGTATTTGATGACTGGTTGAATAGATTTGGGTCTGCTCGAGTTGATTTTCTGTTATTGTACCTTGGTGAAATTCCAAAGGCATTTAAGCTCAGTTCTGAAGGCATTTGGGTGAATTTTCGAGTCATTTGGGCTGTTATTCAGTTTATTTGGGTTATTTGCTTTGCTGTTAGTGTTTAGCCGAGATTTTCTGATTGGTTTGGGTTTAAATCATTCCTATTTTGACTGGTTGTTGCTGTGGTGTTTGCTGTGGTTGTTTCGAATTACTGCTGATCAGCTGATACTCTGTTCTTCTTATATCTCACGTTACAGGTACACTCCCTGAGGTCTCTCGTGTAAATTTCCAATCAAAACATGAAATGAAATTGGAGCTTGTTCTGCCGTAGAATTTTTATATTTACGGTACCTCAATGTTTCATTTTAACTGAGCTATATTGGGCTGCTGAGACTCCTGAACCTTAATGTTGGTTTAAATATAGCTTAAGCCTATTTTCATACATCTGTTTGAATTTTGGTAATTAAAGACGATTATGTGTTTGAAACTGTATAAATGGACTGTTAGTTTTTATTTTTGAGAAGTATTGCCTGGGTTGTGTGTTTGCGGCTGACTATATTTTAGATATATTTGTCCAGCATGGTTAATGTCAAATCGTATAAATCCTGGACTGCTCGAGTTTCCCTACCTTTGCTCTGATTTGATTTAGTTTCAACAAATATAGTTATGTTCATGTGTAGTTCAAGTTCAATTGGTTAACTGGAATTGTTACCATATCCGAGATCATTAGTAATAGCGCTCGTATGATTAAACTGCTCAGTTTAGATCAGATCTCAGTGTGTTGAGTTACTAAGGTGGAAACCACATTGCAAAAATAAAAATAGAATCCAGACATTATCATTGAGCATGTTAACAAATTGATTAGGAAAGGGCATAACATTGTAACTTTGTATCCAATCTTCAACTCATGACTAGCATAGCGTGGATTCAACTCGAATGGTATTTCTGGGCTTAAACGCTAGGCCCAGACAATCAGCTCAACAGCTGAATTTGGTATAAGTTGTTTCCTAAGCCTGACTATCGTATAAACAGTAGGGGATTTAGGCTCCTTTAATAGCCAAATTGGGCCGCCCCCTATCCAAGAAAATGTGGACTCAATCTCGTTTGAAATAGGGTAAATTCAATTCCTGTTGCAAGTTTGGTCAGTGTGTTAATGTGAATTTGGACTCTCATGTTAAATAGTGAGTCAGATGTGAGAACTTTACCCTATTGTTCGAAATTTCGGAGATATCAATTAATTAGGATTTTCTATTTTTAGAGACAAATAATATAGAAAATTATAGTTTACTTTAGGGTGGACCTTTAAATAAAAAATGAGACGAGCCTCACCAAATATAATGCAAAATTGCGGGGCCCTTAATAAATGATTGATTAAAAATACTTAGAAATTTGGGACAGACCGTTTAGTGAATTTCATGGCCTTCCCAAAAGATAATGACGCGTTAGACTCTTTAAGCACGATTTTAATAAAATTACATTCCTAAACTAGGGTGTGCATTTCATGTGACCCAAATCAAATCCCAAAACATTGAATAGAGTGTGCTTAGGATTGCGGGTGCATTTTATGTGACGCGATTCGAAGGCACGCTTTAAACAACGTTCAACTTTCTTTTAAAAATAACACACTGAATAAAAGCGGTTAAAAGTAAAAATTAGCACATAGGTTCTTCATGTAATAAAATCTGATACTAAGCTAAATGCGACAGTTGAGCGACCGTGCTAGAACCACGAAACCCGGGAATGCCTAACACCTTCTCACAGGTTAACAGAATTCCTTACTCGGATTTCTGGTTCGCGGCCTGTTAACAGAATCATAATTTTCCTCGGTTCGGGATTCAATCGGTGACTTGGGACACCATTAATCTCCCAAGTGGCGACTCTGAACTTTAATAAATAAATCACATTCCGATTTTCCTTTAATTGAAAAAACTCCTTTATGCCCTAGTGGGTGTAGTGAAAAAGGAGGTGTGACATCTCTTTGATTAATCCATTGAATATTCTGAATACCTTATTTCTTGGGTTGATTTGAACACATTACCTTAGACTTTTAATTCTTACCTTTCTACTCGATTTGATTGATTTGCTTGCCTTAATTAATTTTCCCTTACCTTGCCTGCATTATTACTTGATTCTTACTGATTATTTCCTTAATTAGAACTTTATATATCTACCCCTAATTGCATATTCTGTACCTAGGTCTTTTAACTATTTCCTTATTAGGTACATCTTCTTTACCATTTGAAATGACCCCCTTAATTGAGGGAATATTGGGACTGATTTTACTTTAATTAACTCTGAAATTCTTCTATCACTGAGCAATTTGATTCTTACCTTATTTACCTAGATTTCAAACTACTATTTATATGCTTTCTTCTACTCTCATTAGACAGAACATTGAGTTCACAAAAAGCACACTTACACGTTAAAAGTTCTCTTTCTCTTCTACTATTTGTGATACTTGCTGATCTAGCTGGCTGAAAGCCAAGGCTAGATATTGGAACTTTATTTGCTTCATATTCTACACCTTTCTTCAAGTGGTATGTCTCTAATTAAGTTTTAAGATTCAAACCCTATGTGTTTTCATTCTTGCACTAGCTCATCAGTTATGAGTTCAATTTCCTGCTTACTTCTCATCATGTCTAAAATCTGCCTGTTCAATGTATTCTTTACACTCTGCACTCTTTCTTGCTTACTTCCTTACCTAGCATGTCTAAATTTTTGTCCGGTTCAATGTATGCATTATGTCCTTCTTATTTCTTTGCCTAGCATGATTAAATTATTAAAGTCCCCAATGTCCTAAGTGATGTATGCAATTTGTGAGTATATGTTTCCTTTATCCCTATCCATGTATCCTAATGTGATTCTTATATGCCACCATTCTCATATGAGATATGTTTGTTAAGTGTTCCTTTACTGAATCTGAATGTATCTTATGACCAACTAATTGTCTGTTGTTTTGGTACTCCTCAAACTGTCTTTTACCACTAAGTTGTTCTTGTTTCTGAAAAAAACCTTTCTACTTTTGAAGCCATCCTTGTCCTATTTTCAAAACAAAACTATGTCAAGCACTCTTACACTACTCCTAGAATATTAGTTTCTGCCCCTTTGGCATGTGTACTATCTTGAGATCCTTGAGATTTATCTAAACACTGGCATGTTAGAGTTAGCCTTTCCACACTGCACTTAAATCAGTTCTAGTTTTGGCAAAAGTCTAGGTGTGAGCACTGCCCGGGATCCTTGAGGTTGTTAGGGAACTCTGACACACTTAGACATGATATTGTCTATGGATCTTTGGCATTTGAGGTTATTGGAGGCTTGGGGAGTCATTTAGGCCTACTTTAGGCTCCCTATAGTTAACTTCTTCTTTTGGTCTGTAATAATTATTTGTAAACAACATTGGGGTGATTAGTGAAAAGGGGTGGGTAGTTACATGTATGTGGGGTAACTCGGGTAGATACCATTCCTATAGGATTGTGTTAATGTACTTTCTATGTTTGCTTTACCATACTAGAAACCATGCCTATAGGATTTAAAAGGTTTTAATAATAGAAATCATGTCTATATCAACTTTATAATTAGAAATCATGCCTATAGGATCTAAATGACTTTATAAGTAGATATCATGCATATAGAAGGTAAAGTGACTAAGTTTAGTTTCTGTTACAACATGTATTTACATTCGTCTCACTAAAAGCATGCCTATAAGTCCAAAATCAGCTCTTAACAATTAGATACCATGCCTATAGGAATCAAAATCGAAAATCTTGCTTATAAATTTTTAAATCAATTTAGTTAAACAAATCAGTCTAATTCATGTTAGTTCTTTTTGAATTGGCTTAAATCAACTGTCTGTTTCTTTAAATGAATTTTCGAACACTGTGCTAATTTACTATCACTAGACAACATGCCTATAGGATCTCAAGAGTCTGTTTAAAAAACTGCTCACTGTTTTACTACATCAACGTGGTTATCATGCTCTTAGGTCATCACTGTTCTGCGTATAGGCAAGCCTATAGGGCGGTTTTAAATTCTGTAACTCGGAAACTGTGTTTTGCTACTTAAAACTATCTATATTTAATAAAGTTAAATCAGTAGGCAAGTTAAATAGGATCTCTCACTCATTGTCCTAATTCAACACTATATAACCCCTGCTCACCTTGATAATAGGTTAAGTCTAGGTGATTTGATGATTGTTTATACTCCCGCTTGATTATGTTTCAATGTCATAATATGGTTAAATGATGAAAAATGGGCTCTAATTGTGAATTTTACACATTGCAGGATGGTGAGCAAATATGGTGCGTTAAAGTTATGATTGGAGCTACATTGGATCAAGGAAGACCCCTCGGAGCTGAATGCGTGCAAGGACGAGAAAAAAATCGAAGAAATAATGGTCCAGACTAGCCCGAGCTCTAGCGCGAAGTTAGCGCGATCGCGCTAGTCTATAAGCTGGAGGCGAAATGTCAGGAAACTAGCGGGAACTCTAGCACGAGCTCTAGCGCGTTCATGCTAGTCCCAGTCTGGAAAAGACCTGTTAGTGGCAAAATTGGGAATTTAGAGGAAAATCCACTTAACCTATATAAAGTCAAGCTCGCCCAAGAAGTTAGATATAAAGGTTTTCATAGTTTAGTGCAAGAAACATAGAGGCAAGGAGGAAAATCCAACATCAAGTTCTTCTTTTCTTCTTCTTGTTTTTACGTTTTGAATGAAATTAAACATTATTGAGATGGACACTGCTAAGAGTATATAAAACCCATTGTTCTAGGGTCATGGGTGAAACATGAACGTTGTTGTTCATAGTTTAATTTAACAAAGTTGATTTTATCATATTGGGTTGTTTATATAATTTTGTTCTCAAAGATTTTGTTGAGTAGCTAACGGTGAAATACGATCTACGAATCTAGAGTTGAACTCGAAAGTGGGAACTTTCGATTGCATATATAATTAAATAGAGCAAGTTCTTGAACCCGGGCATCGGGGAACGGATTCGCAATTAGGATAGACATATACCTAATAGTCTTTCTTGGTTGAAATACAAGAACTTTAAATGCATTCTGGTTAATCTTAATTCCATAGACATATAGGCTTTGAGTTAATTTGAATAGGCGAGTAAGGAATCGAAAGATCCTTATGAGCATTATCAACCCTGTGAATCAATAACCCAGATAAATCAATTAGTTATTTTAAGCCAAGAACGCAACATGATTGTTACCTAACCCGTGACCCTGGAATATCTCCCTCTATTGATTGTTAATCGAAATTATTGTTTGTTTGGTTGATTATTCTAGTTATTTTAGTAATTGATATTTTTAGGTAGTAAATTAGAGACAACTATATTTTGTGAGAACTCTCTTGGATCAATAAGTTAATTGAGTTTGAATCGGTCAAAAGTTAATCACAAGTCTTCGTGGGAACGATACTCTACTCACTACTTTATTACTTGACGATCACGTGCACTTGCGTGAGTGTTTTGATCGCAACACGTTTTTGGCGCCGTTGCCGGGGACTTAGAAATCAGCTACTTGACCGAGTTAAGCTTTTATTGATTATTTGTTCAAGCTTTTATTTTTAGTTTGTCTGGTTTGTGTGAACACAGGTTTTTCTTCTGAATGCGGAGGAGCCGAAGCGCAAATAATCTACTTCCCCTTGATTCTGAAATTGAAAGAACACTTCACAGAGTAAGGAGGGAAGTAGACGCAAGAACCAGAAGTGAAGGAGAGTTGGACATAGTAATCCAACCACAGCCAATAGAGATGGCAGGGAATGAGGAACGCACGGTGATTGAAGCCGCAAGGCCCAGTCTTGATAATATGACTCAGGCTATTGTGAAGCCTGATATCACAGGGCACTTTGAATAGAAATAGTACATGGTGCAGCTGATCCAGTCCACAGGGCAATATGTGGGTCTATCTCATGAAGATCCGCAGAGGCATATTCAGAATTTCTTGGAAATTATGGACACTTACAATTATTCAAATGTTTCCAAGGACTATTTCAGGCTGACACGTTTCCCCTTTTCACTGCTTGGGGACGCTAAGGAGTGGTTGAAGAAGGAGCCCGCAAACTCAATCTGCACTTGGGATGATCTAGCAAGGAAATTCTTAATTAAGTTTTTCCCCACTAAGAAAACAAATGTATTGAGGAGTCAAATTCTTGGGTTCGAACAACGAGATGGCAAGACACTTCGTCAAGCATGGGAAAGGTACAAGAAGATGCTCAGAGACTGTCCACATCATTGCCAAACTGACGAGGTATTGGGAACACTTTCATGGATGGGTTAGATGATGCCTCAAAGAAGAATCTTGATTCAGCTTGTGGGGGTAGTTGCATGGCCAAACCGTACAGTGAAATCCAAACCTTGCTAAATAACTTCACTGCTAATGATCATAATTGGCAAGGTGAGTGATTCACGAAAGGAAATTAAGCAGAAATCAGCTGGAGTACTTGAGCTCGACGACTTGATAGCCATGAGAGCCGATATCGCAAAGTTGGCTAATCAGATGACTAGGATGACAATGCAGCAACCACAACCAATGCAACAGGTACAACAAATGGCTATTTGTTGCGAATTATGTGGTGACAATCATATGAGCGATATGTGCCCTATGAATCCTGAATCCATATACTATGTGGGGCAGCAGAACAGAGGTCCACCGAATCAGCATGCACAATACGGGAATTCTTACAATCTAAATTGGAAGAATCATCCCAACTTCTCATGGGGTGGATATCAGCAGACTCAGAATCACTATAGACCCAAAGGGAATTTCAATCCACCTCAGAAGCCACCCCAATAAATGGAAGAGAGTACAAATGATTTGCTAAAGAAGTTGTTGCTTGACAATCAGCAGCTCAGAACCGATTTCAGAAATCTTGAAAGACAGATGGGGCAGTTGGCAACGAATCAGAACACCAGACCTGTAGGTGCTCTCCCCAGTGATATAGAAAATAATCCTCAAGTGAATGCAGTTACACTCAGAAATAGGAGAGAGCTGGAGGAAGTGCCAAAGAAAAGAAAAGACAAAACCACACCCGAGGGGGAGTTGATACCTAAGGAAACTCATGAATCGATGAATACTGATGCAATTCCAGAGCTAGTGGAGGCTACAAGGCCACCACCACCTTTCCCCCAGATATTACAGAAAAAGAATGATGATCGCATGTTCAGCAAATTTCTCTCCATGTTGAGCCAGGTTCGATTAAATATTCCACTTGTTGATGTACTGCGTGAAATTCCAAAGCGTGCTAAGTACATAAAGGATATAGTGGCTCAAAAGAGAAGATTGAATGAATTTAAGATAGTGGCACTTACTGAGGAGTACACCTCAAGGGTCCAGAACAAGCTTCCTCAAAAGCTTAAGGATCCTGGCAGTTTCACCATTACAGTGCGCATTAGTAATATTGATGTGGGTCGTGCTCTTTGTGATTTGGGGGTGAGTATAAATCTAATGCCCTTATCTTTGTTCAAGCAATTGAGCCTGGGAGCTCCAAGGCCAACTATTGTGATATTGCAGCTGGTTGATAGATCAATAACACACCACGAGGGTGTGATTGAAGATGTGTTGCTGCAAATTGGAAAATTTATCTTCCCAGCTGACTTCATTATCCTGGATTATGAGGTTGATGAACTGGTCCAAATCATATTGGGGTGACCTCTCTTGGCCATTGGTGATGCAATTATTAAAGTGAGAGAGGGGAAAATGATTTTGAGGGTGGAGGATGAGGAAGCAGTCTTTTAAGTGTACAAAGCAATCCAACTCCTCTGCCACTATGAGGAGCTCTCAATGATATTCGTTGTTGAGGTTGATGAGAAAATTCTTGACACGAGTGTATATCTAGACGACTCTCTAGAGAAAGTACTTATGTTTCTCAATATCATGGGAAACGATGAGGAGGTTGAAGAGATGATGCACATCCTGGATACATCTTGTGCTTACATGCATGGGATACACCCCTTTGAGCCATTGAATAGGTCAGATGGGCTACCCCCCAAACCGTCAATTGAGGAGGCACCAAAATTGGAGCTTAAATTGTTGCTCCCTCACCTTCAATATGCTTATTTGTGTGACTCTGAAACTTTACCGGTTATTGTTTCTTCTGAATTGTCTAAATTGCAGGAAGAGAAGCTGTTGAGGGTGCTACGTGAGCACAAGTGAGCACTTTGGTGGAAAATGTCTGATATCAAAGGCATTAGTACAGATTTTTGCATGCATAAAATCCTCATAGAGGACGGATACAAGCCTAGTGTATAGCAACAATGCCGACTCAATCCAATCATGAAAGAAGTGGTAAGAAAAGAAGTGATTAAATGGCTCGACGCAGGTATTGTATTTCCTATCTCAGATAGCAATGGGTAAGACCCATTCAATGTGTACCCAAGAAAGGGGGGATGACTGTGGTTGTTAATGAAAATAATGATTTGATTCCCATAAGAACTATCACTGGGTGGAGGATTTGTATAGATTACCGAAAACTGAATAATGCCACCTGAAAGGACCACTTCCCTCTCTTCTTTATTGACCAAATGCTTGATAGATTGGCTGGCCAGGAACACTATTGTTTCCTGGATGGTTACTCCGGGTATAATCAGATTGCTATAACCCTAGAGGACCAAGAGAAAACCACATTTACGTGTCCATATGGCACGTATGCGTTCAAGAGAATGCCCTTTGGTCTCTATAATGCACCTGCGACTTTTCAAAGGTGTATGATGGCTATTTTTACTGATATGGTTGAAAGATTTGTAGAAGTGTTCATGGATGATTTTTCTATGTTTGGGTGCTCTTTTTATAACTGTTTAATGAACCTCGATAAAGTACTTGCTAGATGTGAAGAGACAAACCTGGTGCTAAACTGGGAAAAGTGCCACTTCATGGTATGTGAGGGTATAGTATTGGGGCACAAGGTGTCTAAAAATGGTTTGCAGGTGGACAAAGCGAAGGTGGAAGCAATTGAAAAATTGCCTCCACCAACGTCCGTCAAAGGCATTCGCAGTTTCTTGGGCCATGCAGGTTTTTATCGTCGTTTCATTAAAGATTTTTCAAAAATTTCCTCTCCCTTATGCAGGTTGCTCGAGAAATATGTTTCCTTCAAGTTCGATGATGCTTGTCTGAAAGCATTTGAGGAGCTGAAGGGAAAGCTAGTGACTGCACCAATTATCATTGCCTCGGATTAGGAGCAACCATTTGAGTTGATGTGTGATGCGAGTGACATAGCTATTGGAGCTGTGTTGGGACAAAGGAGAAATAAAATGTTTCACTCCATCTACTATGCGAGCAAAACTCTGAATCCAGCGCAGATGAATTACACAGTTACTGAAAAAGAGTTGCTTGCAGTGGTGTGGGCGTTTGACAAGTTCAGATCATATTTAGTGGGGACCAAAGTCATCGTCTACGCAGATCATTCAGCTATCAGATACTTGTTTGAGAAGAAAGACGCCAAGTCGAGACTAATTCGCTGGGTCCTTCTCTTGTAAGAGTTTGACTTAGAAATTCGAGATCGCAAAGGAACAGATAACCAAGCGGCTGATCACTTGTCCAGGTTAGAAAATCAGAGCCATGTAGTTGAAGGTGGGTCTATCAAAGAAACATTTCCTGATTAGCAGTTATTGGGAATCACCTCAAATGAAGCCTCGTGGTATGCAGATTATGTGAATTTCATTGCAAGTGGGGTGACACCACCGGAATTGACACCCGATAATAGAAGAAGGTTCCTACATGATGTAAGGTTCTATATGTGGGATGAGTCATTCTTATACCGGCTATGCGCAGATCAGTTGGTGCGAAGATGTGTTCCAGAAGAAGAGATGAATGCAATATTGCATGAATGTCACGCGTCACCATACGGAGGACATCACGGGGGAGATAAGACCGCCCAGAAAGTTCTACAAGCAGGTTTCTATTGGCCCAAATTGTTTAAGGATGCACATGCCTTTGTTAAACTATATGATAGATGCCAAAGAACCAGAACAATCACCAAGAGGCATGAGATGCCTTTGCAGAATATTCTGCAGTAGAGCTATTTGATGTGTGGGGAATCGACTTCATGGGACCATTCCCATGCTCTAATGGGCACAGGTACATCTTAGTGGCAGTGGACTATGTGTCTAAGTGGGTGGAGGCCATTGCTCTTCCCACTAATTAAGCAAAGGTAGTGGTGAGTTTTGTAAAAAAGCACATCTTCACATGCTTTGGAACTCCACGAGTGTTTATAAGTGAAGGAGGAACGCACTTTTGCAACAAATTGTTGAATAATATCCTTGCAAAATATGGAGTCAAGCACAAGGTTTCCACAACCTATCATCCCCAAACGAGTGGTCAAGTGGAAGTGTCAAACAGAGAGGTGAAGCAGATTTTGGAGAAAACAGTGAATGGGAATAGAAAGGAATGGGCTGGGAAGCTCGACGACGCATTGTGGGCATATCGAAATGCATACAAAACTCCCATAGGTACGTCTCCGTATAAATTAGTTTATGGGAAGGCATGCCACTTGCCCGTCGAACTTGAACACAAATCCTATTGGGCAATTAAAAAGTTGAACATGGATATGGAGTTAGCTGGAGAGAAGAGGTTGCTACAACTCAACGAGCTTGATGAGTTTCGATTGCACGCATATGAAAATGCCAAACTTTATAAAGAGATGACTAAGAGGTGGCATGACAAACGCATCCAACATCGATAGTTTAAGCCGGGGCAAGAAGTTCTATTATTCATTTCGAGGTTGAAGCTTTTTCCCGGAAAGCTTAAATCTCGTTGGTCAGGCCCTTTCATTGTGGTAAGTGTGAAGCCTCATGGAGATGTGGAGTTGTGGGATATGAGCTACCTTTTGGTAAATGGCCAACGGATAAAACATTACTGGGATGGTGACATTGCACGTTACAAAACCTCGATAGACCTGTCGGATGCTTGAAAACGTGTTGTGTCGTGCCGCGACATTAAATCAGGCGCTGGATGGGAGGCAACCCATTGAATTGTTGTAACCGTCGTTCCACGACAATAAATAAGGCGCTGGTTATGAGGAAACCCGATGATAGTTGTAGTGTTATTTGTAAATTTTATAGCATACTAACCAGTGCAGGTGACGAAGGGGCAGGCGAAAGACCATCGACCATAGTGAACACAGGTGAAAAAAGTGGAAAAATATGTTGCCCAGTAGTGCGATCATGCTAAAGTTCACGCTAACTGGGTAACATTCTGCCTCAGTTGGATAAACTAGCGCGAAGTCGCACTAGAGCTCGTGCTAAAAAGCATAACAGTCTGCCTGGACTAGCGCGAAGTTAGCGCGATCGCGCTAGTGTTCGCGCTAGTCCCGGCCCAGAAATCACTGGAGTGGGGTCGTTTTAAAAGTTTTTTTTATTATTATTTTTCTATTTTTCCGTTTCCCCTTTAGCCTAACCTAAATCCCCCAACGTACAAACCATTTTCCCCAACCTATTCCCCCATCTCCCAAACTGTTCCCCCATCTTCCAAAATGTCACTACTCCCTCTCCCCACCAGTCTCACGATCTCCCATCCCCCACCAGGATCACACACAAATTCTTCTCTTTACTCACCACCATCCACACCACAGGTATGAGCCCTAGTTGAAATTTCTTTTTTTTCTCTTTTTTATAGGCTTTTGGTTGTAGTCCAATGTGTTTGTGTAGTAGTTGTTCTTTTCTTTTTATGTGGTGGAATTGAAAAAATATGTTGTGGTGTTGGTGTGTGGTAAGTGTGGGGTAGGTGGTACTTGATTTGTGCTATTGATGAGATTTTGTGGTGGACGGATGTTGTAAAACACTTAGAAAAGGGTTGTGCAGGCCTAATACCCACAAGGTGTTTGTGGAATGGCCTCAATGAACTTTACTGAGTACTTGTGACCACTTATGCGTGTGAAGTCTGAGTAACCACAGTGTGTCACACTTTTATTTGAGTTGTGTTAATGTGTCCCAATTTTCAGGTGTCATGATACCATCGCGAAAATGCCAAGCCACAGGTCCATCCACTAGCAGCCAAGATGTCACATCTAGGACACAAGGGGCAGCCCCTGCACGCCCCTTTGACAGCAAAAAATTTGTTTTGGCTAATGCTCAGGCCCGCTTTACAGAGAAGTCCACTAAACAGCCAATTTCGGAGAGGGGTATTGACATCAGTTTAGTCCAACAGCGCTGCCCCCACATGTATTCGGAGTTGATAACGCGGGGTTTGCAGACCTTCATTGATGAGCTAGGGGAGGCCAATGCAATGGTTGTGCGGGAATTTTATGCTAATCTGCCAGATCATGCCGACAGTGTAGTCGCAGTGTGCCGCAAGGCGGTAAATGCCTCTATTGAGGCGATACAGACAGCATATCAGTTTCCCCCTGCTATATATGAGAGTGCGGACTTTTACGTGTATGGCCAGAACCCAACAGACGCCAAGTAGGAGCGCTTCTTTGATGATATTTGCGCACCCGAAAAAGAGGTGGAGTGGATGGAATACGGTGATAAGTTTCACTCCTCCGTTTTAACCCCAGAGGCAAAGAGCTGGTTATATGTGATTAACAGTCGCCTTATTCCCTCCAAAAACACTACGGAGGTAAATGGACCGTGAGCTGCATTGATTTGGTGTTTCATCAAGGGTCTTCCCTTCGATATGGCCAAGGTGATCCACGACGAAATGTTTGTCCGGTGCCCCCTCCGCAGGTATGGGTTCTTTTTCCCTTCTTTAGTGACTAAGCTTTTGCAGCCAAGCACGAGTGCCAGAAAATCTTTGTATGGATGGGCTGGTATGAAATGGAAACAAGATCCAACCAGACAGGGGCACCACGGTGACAGCCCCAGCAGCAACAGGTGGAGCGGATGGAGTGGCTCTGATGCCTCGGAGGAAGAGGAGGCTGAACAGAAAAACGTGGAGGGCGAAACGCAGGCCTATGCGCCCAGCGCAATAGCTGCAGCACCGTCAGGAGCAGCATCATCTTCAGGAACTGACAGAGTGTCATGTTTCACCGCATTGGAGCAGGAGGTAGCTGGTTTACGCTCCTCAGTGACTAAATTGGGTACTCGTATAGACGTAGTGGCTACCCAGCAAACAAAGTCTGAAAAGAAATTTATGGGCTGGCTGAGAGCTTTGGGGCGGGCATGCCATGTGAATCCCCACACTGTCTCCGACCAGGAGTGAGACTTCAGGGAAGTTCCTTTACCTCACTAGTACTTCATTTTTTGAGCCATGGGGACATGTCTTCACTTTAAGTGTAGGGTGGGGGGTACTTCAATGTATGTATGTAAATGTATCAATCGTAGGTATGCTTGTTTGGTTTTTTTTTTAGGTGGCTTTGATAGTTTTAGTGATTGTGCAAAAATTCATTAGAGATTTCATTAGTTTAAACTAGTGTAGTACGTCCCCCTTGGCTTTTCTTTAGGCCATGGTTCTTTTCCAAGGGTTTAAACTTGAACCGAGTATAGGTAGTTTTTTTTTTGTTAGTTTTTTTTTTAATTTTTGATTTGTAGATTAGGTTTAATGGGCTACGAGCTAGAGAATCAAAAGAGAACCTATAGCGTTGACGCACCTGAACACAATAGAAAGTAGAGTGTAACGCTTAGTCTTATTGGTTGAACTCCACTAAAGCGCCTTAATTTGTATGTTTGTCACTGACTTGAATGCTCATAATGGAGTGTCTCGATGAGTTGATCTGGAATGAGTTGTATGCCATGTGTGGTGAGGTTTTTGTGTAGTCCATATATTGTACTTGTGTCTAGAACTTGTCCAGTATGTGAGTCGAAGCGGAACTTTAGGTGATGCTCAGTTTGAAAAATGATTTTAGGCTTTCTTTGATCTTTTTGAGCTTAGTTGCTTACCACAAATAAAATTTATCTCGAGTCAACCCTTTTGAGCCTATAGACTTTTATTTGGCACCCACATTACAAGCTTACACCCTTTTTGTTTTTAATTGGCATTGTTTTCATCCCTTTTCCTCTTAAAGCACTTTAATCGTGAGATGAGCGCTAAAAGAAGTAAGAAGGAACTAAGAGTGGGGTGGCTTTTGAGTGGAACCAATGAAAGAAAGAAGGGTGCACTTATTCTATAAAATAATAAACCACTAGCGAAATTTGGAAAAGAAAAACAAAATCTGATAAGAAAAAAAAAAGAGATAAGGAAAAGTGAATAAATTGTTGTCCTATTCTTGCTAGTGGGAAATACATTAAGGTAGTGCTTAAAGAGAAAGGGAACGTTGTTGGGGGTGATATTGTGGGAAAGTGAAGTAGATTGAAGAAATTGCGCTTAAAGTTGATTATGTGATGTGTTAAAGTGCTTAGGAGGGTGAACCACTATTCCTAAATATATCCTACCCGCCCCTTAGCCCACATTAGAACCATGAAAAATTCCTAATTGATTTTAGACCGAACGAGCCTACAATAGTAGAGATTTACATTAAGGGCAAGCTTATGGTACCAATTGCATGCATGTGACTTCTTTTGTGAGTGTGAGCAATTTCCTTTGATATATGTGAGCATGAAATTCGAATGTGTGAACTGATTTTATTTTCTTAGCCGTGATTGTGAGGTCATGTGACTCGTGAAAGAAAAGCAAGTCTTGGCTTCCATGTAGAGTAATTTGAGAAAGTATGAATATTGCGTGGCACTTGAGAGTCGACTTTTGAGGCAGAGATTGTTCACTACTAGGCGTAGCATATGTGAATTGTTCTAGGTGTAAAGCATTGAGGGAAATTGTTAAGTGGAACCTCTAGAGAGTATAGTTTGATTTCTCGAGGACGAGCAATGAATTAAGTGTGGGGTGTTGATAATAGGCCAAGTCTAGGTGATTTGGCAATTGTTTATACTCCCGCTTGATTATGTTTTAATGTCATAATATGGTTAAATGATGAAAAATGGGCTCTAATTGTGAATTTTACACATTGCAGCATGGTCGGCCTATATGGTGCCTTAAAGTTGTGATTGGAGCTACATTGGAGCAAGGAAGACCCCTCGAAGCTGAGTGCGCACAAGGACGAGACAAAAAATTGAAGAAATAATGATCCAGACTAGCGCGAGCTCTAGCGTGAAGCTGGAGGCAGAATGTCAGGAAACTAGCGCGAACTCTACCACGAACTCTAGCGCGTTCGCACTAGTCCCAGTCCGGAAAAGACCTGTTAGGGGAAAAATTAGAAATTTGGAGGAAAATCCACTTAACCTATATAAAGTCAAGCTCACCCAAGAAGTTAGATATCAATGTTTTCATAGTTTAATGCAAGAAACATAGATGCAAGAGGCAAGGAGGAAAATCCAACATCACGTTCTTCTTTTCTTCTTCTTGTTTTTACATTTTGAATAAAATTAAACATTATTGAGATGAACACTGCTATGAGTAGCTAAAACCCATTGTTCTAGGGTCATGGGTGAAACACGAACGTTGTTGTTCATTGTTTAATTTAATGAAGTTGATTTTATCATATCGGGTTGTTTATTTAATCCTGTTCTCAATTATTTTGCTAAGTAGCTAACAGTGAAATACGATCTACGAATCTAGAGTTGAACTCAAAAGTGGGAACTTTCGATTGCATATAGAATTAAATAGAGCAAGTTCTTGAACCCGGGCATCGGGGAACGGATTCGCAATTAGGATAGACATATACCTAATAGCCTTGCTTGGTTGAAATACAGGAACTGTAAACGCATTCTGGTTAATCTTAATTCCATAGACATATAGGCATTGAGTTAATTTGAATAGGCAAGTAAGGAATCGAAAGATCCTTATGAGCATTATCAACCCTGTCAATCAATAAACCGGATAAATCAATTAGTTATTTTAAGCCAAGAATGCAACATGATTGTTACCTAACCCGTGACCCTGGAATATCTCCCTCTATTGATTGTTAATCGAAATTACTGTTTGTTTGGTTGATTATTTTAGTTATTTTAGTAACTGATATTTTTAGGTAGTAAATTAGAGACAACTATATTTTGTGAGAAATCTCTTGGATCAATAAGTTAATTGAGTTTGAATCAGTCAAAAGTTAATCACAAGTCTTTGTGGGAACGATACTCTACTCACTACTTTATTACTTGACGATCATGTTCACTTGCGTGAGTGTTTTGATCGCAACACACCTAGATATCATGTTCTAGGATTTCTATTAAGTATTTGAATGTTGTTTGAAGATTTACACTTACTTGTTATGTTTGAGGAGGTAACTGTGAGCCTATAACTTGTTTCTTTAAATGCAGTCCTAACTGTTCTTGATTGACGCCTAGATTTTTATCCTTTAAAACCTTTGGAAAGTCTAGGACTGTCCAAAGAATAAGGGTCCTAAAATACCTCCAGGTCCATGAGGAAGGGACATGTAGTGCATGCATAGGACATTATCAAGGTTACTATAACGCTTTAGGCTATGATGAAGGGGAGGGAATTGGATAGAAAGGGATAAGATGACTACGCGCTAATGTCACGTGTAGCCCCTTATTGAGGAGTGTTTACCAGGCATTGCGTTGGGTAATCCTGTAAGGTAACCAACCTAGGACCCCTCCTTCCCAAATTCTCTTTGCTTAAACTTTACTTTTCTATATGTACACTATTTGTTCAAGTCTTTCCTTTGTCTCATCATTTGAGTCATGTAATGTCCAAAACCTGCTCTTATTTGTAATTATGTGTTTAAACTATTTATTTGTTAAATGACTAGTTCATAAGTATAAGTTCGGACAGGACCCACCATTGTGGACCAAGAGGGGTGCCTAACACCTTCCTCTCAAGGTTATTTTGAGCCCTTACCCTAAATCTCTAGTAATGCAAACCAATCCAAGAGTTAATTCCTCCGGGTGCCCTAACGTACCATAATCTGTTAGGTGGCGACTATACAAAAATCCAAATTCCAAAAAGGAAATGAGTTATTACCCCCATGAATGTTGAAACCCGGACTTCCTCGTCAAAAGGGAGGAAAAAAGGGGGTGCGACAATGTGCAGCATGCTAGGCTAGAAATAGCTATTTTACCTTGGTATGGAATTTGAATTTAATTGTGTATCCTTCGTGTTGCTGCTATGTGTTTATTTTAGGACTAAGGGTCGGTATCCCGGGAGATCCCTGTGTATGTTTACTTTGGGACTACTGATTTGTATTTTTGAGAGATCCCCCTGCACTTTTATATTGGAACTACGGGGCTGCACCCAATAGATTCCCCCTATACTAGGTATTTGTATTTGGGACTATGGATCGAGATTTCAGTAGATCCCCCCAGAATATGAGTTGGACTACGGGACGGTATCCCGGGAGATCCACTGGATATTTATATTTGGGACTACAGGACGGTATCCTGGGAGATCCCCAGTCGTTATCTCTGTGTTAAGCTGTATTTCTTTTTGTGATTTCTTTATTTCTATTATAGCTGTTGTTATTCTTTCTATCCTATGTTACTGCTTACTGTTGCACTTGATTATACTATGTTCTCCTATACTATTAAACTTTATATTTCATTTAACCTCAGTAGGGCTCTGACTTTCCTCGTCACTACCCGACTGAGGTTAGGCTTGGCACTTACTAAGTACCGATGTGGTGTACTCATGCCCTTTCTGCGCATGTTTTACATGTGCAAATCCAGGTACTTCCACTCAGTCTTATCACGCTTGAGGCGAGGCGCTTTGTAGAGACTCCGAGGTATATATGCCGCGTCTGCAGATCGAAGAGTCCCTTTCTATTCTCAGTACTATTATAGCACTTTCTGTATTTTTCTTATTGGTAGACATTTCTGAAGTTAGAGCTTTATATGCAATCCCTTGGCTTGTGATTCATGGGTTTCCAGACTTTGAGAGTTTTAGGTTGATATTCTTGTACTGTTATATGCCATGCGGCATCTTAAATACTATTTAACTTTATTATCTCGATTTTTAATTACTTTTTTTCCGCAATTATTTCTTTTTCCGCATTTGTTAGGCTACCTAGTCGTAGAGACTAGGTGCCATCACGATAGTTCACGGAGGGTGAACTGGGGTCGTGACAAATACACCTTCTTTTGAAAAACATTTTCTAGCTCTTAGTGTTAAACAAACTTCAAACTGTCCGATCATTCTTAATCCTGATCTTCTCAGTGATTTAAAAGGTAGAGATCCTTAACTTCTATGAGCATAACTGCTTTGGTTCCACGTAAACTTAGCCATTATTATTTTTCAAATATTTCATGTCTTCTATTCATCTTCAAAAGTGTCTCTTTCTCACTTATCCAATTCAAGACTAAATCAGTATTCTAAGATTTGGCCAAAAATTTCGCATGTATATCATGTCACGAGAACTAGCGTGAAAAGAACTATGCACAAAATGACTGACTGCTTTTTTTATTGAATAAAGGATAGCAGGGTCCGTCACAAAAAGAAGAAGAAAATATGACAAAATAAGCTACTATGGCTAAAAGATAAGTGACTTTCCAGTTACTAAGCAGCATCTTAGCCACACATTCGCACATCAGCATTACTACGACATTTAACCATTTTTATTTGTTTGGATTCAACACTGAAATTTTGACAATCATCCCGAGCAGGCCATGTCCTATTGCACAAATCTGGTAAAGTCAACCCCAAGTTTGGCTCCATTTTTGATTTTTCACCGTCAAATTGCCTACTTGCCTTTTCGTGACCTTGGATCAACAACAACGGTGCTCAACAATGACTTTTCCGAGAGATCTTGGATTGTTTTTGTGCCTTGACATTGCAAACCAATAAACCGACCACCTTTGACTAGCTTTTATTCTAAAACAACAAACATGTTAGAATAAACACTCTCTCTCTTTTTTCCCTTTTTCCCTTTTTTTTGTTTTGTTTTATTTTTAGTTATAAGCCATTCGATCGAACCTGATGAGGATTTCCAACGTATCATGCAGGAACATGAATCAGATCTTGCATAGTTCGGAAAGATCAGGAATAAAGTAAATAAACTAATAATTTTTTTGGTTTTGAATTTTTTTTTATTTTCGAAAGAAAGACTTATAGAGAAGAAGAAAAAAATTGTAGATGTCAATTTGTTTGTTTATTTTAAAGAATTTTTGAAAAGAAAGACTTCTAAAGAAGAAAAATAAAATATTTTTTGAATTTTGACTTTTTTTTTCCTGGAATTCCGAAAGAAAAACTTCTAAAGGAGAAAGGAAATATTTTTGGATTTTTGGACTTTTATTTCGAATTTATGAAAGAAATACTTCTAAGGAAAAAATAAAATATTGTTGAATCTTGAATTTTCTTTTCAATTTTCGAAAGAAGAATAAAAATATTTGTGGATTTTGAGAAGAAATTAAAGAAAATATTGTAGTATTTTTAAATTGAGGTCTAAAAGAAAGACTTTCTAAAGAAGGAAGTAAAAGAAAATATTTTTGGATTTTTTTGAAAATGTGGGCCGAAACCAATGAGGTTTGCCTACATATCTCACATCGGTGAAAGTCAGACCCAGATAGTTCGGCCAGTTTTGACTCAATAGGAAAATATGATTTATTTCGAAATGACTTTTCTCTTCTTTTTTCAAAATTTTGGTAGAGTTTCGGGATATTTTGAATACCGAAATTTTTAGGACCGGGTGTTTTCTCTTCTAACTTACTCTTGGTTTTTCTTGATTTAAATTTGCTATTCTAGAAGTCGATCACATGCAAGCCAAAATAAATAAATGCACAAGTAGCACGTAAAATGCATCAAGATTGTCTTTTTGTTTCGGGTACACCTGTCCCAGACGGACCCAACCCCTGTGTTGAGTTCCCAAAGTCAAATGCACGTAATGCGAACAAATGTTTCTACTAGGGATCCGGCATGAGGCTATGTTATTGTAGGTTTAAAACCTAGGTGTATTGTTCTAGACCTGGCTTATCCGAGCGGACAACTCGAGCCAGGGGGAAACGTACCGGTAACCAAAAGATCATCTGGCTTTGTAGCTGATCCGATCCTCGTTCTAAATACGGGTATGACACTAACAAAAAAGAAGTCACCCCAGCGTGCACTTCCTAGAAGATTTAGAAGACTCTGAGAGAAGAAGGGTTTGGTAATAGTTTATATACAGTTCAAGCAATATCAAAGTGGTAAAAAGTGGCAATTAACACATTAGTCTCAAAAACATAAAAATTTGATAATAAACGAAATCCAAGTATAACAGTTATTCTAAACTCGAATTCTGAACCATGAACCAGAAGTTCTGGGTTCTTGTCCCCAGCAAAGTCGCCAGAGCTGTCACACCTCCTTTTTCTCGAGGGATATGAATTATTTCCAGTTAAAGTAATATTAATCGAAATAGGATTATTTATTTATTTGAGAGTCGCCACTTCGAATAATTTATGGTGTCCCAAGTCATCGGCTTATTTTAAATCCTAAATTGAGGAAATTTGACTCTTATTTATGGTATGCGAACACAGAAGACCGGGTAAGGAATTATGTGAACCCGGGAGAATGTGTGAGGCACTCTCGAATTCTGTAGTTTTAGCACGGTCGCTCATACTTATGTGTTCTCATATCTGAATCGCTGGCTTAACATGTTCCTAGTTCACTTTTAAGCATCACTCTGCTGACTCTTGCATCTACTCGCTCTTAATGCTACTAGTTCTAAGACGATATATGCCTAAATGGGTAATCCAAACTTCTTTAGGGCCTATTCAGTTAGTGCAGTGACTCTTGAAAGCTTATGAACATGTTTATTCACCCACCCCCTGAATCTCTGTGATAGTCTATGTTGAGACTTTTAGTGTTGGACTGTGTTGAGAATTTAATATCTGCTTGTGATCTCAGCATGTTTTGAATTATTACTTTAAGGCGTTAGGCTAAACTTTTGGCACAAGCTGAATCATATTCTGTTAATTAGACCTCTATAACAATGCTTGAATACTTATCTGCTTTTTGTGTGCCTTTCATGCTATCCAGAATCTCTGTAACATGTTTACGCATAAGTGTTTATGATCCTTCCCCATTGCTAACATGATGCCCTATCCTTTCTATGATTATGTGGTTTAGCACAATGTTGCCTATATGCTTAGCTTAATTCCCAATCATGTTTCAACTTGTCTAGTGATGATAACCCTAGTCAATCCTGCAAACATGCTCTTATCACCCTCCCTTTAGCATGTGACTGTTTTTAAGATTAGTGTTTAAATTTTTTAGTTTTATATTAAGTTGGTTCTTAGGTTATGGGATTTGTTCAATTGTTTGCCTAATATGTTCAATTTGGTCGTGTTTGTTTAAACCCCTCAATTCCTGTCCCTCAACTTTAGTGTTTTCTCTTTCATCTCTTACTTAAGTTCTTCTCTTAGCCGGCTGAACACCAAGGCTATTCAGGTTCTGTCCTTTGACCACTCTCTAGTGTGAGCATTGCTCGGGGTCCATGTGAGTCCCTTGTGAACTCTGACACACTAGAACTTGGTCTCTAGTCCCTCATCTGAATTATCTCTGTTAACTTCCCTAGTGTGAGCACTACCCTGGTTTCTTGAAGCCCTTGGGAACTTTGAAACACTAGGGACTTGGGTTTTGGTATGCTCAACGACTAGTTATTCTGTATATATGAACATGAAATTTGGAGTTATTGTGGGTTGAAGGCCTAGCCTATCCAGGTGTATGTGGGCCTGCTGCAGTCTCCCTATAGTTATACTTACTTTGTAATTTGTTACATCAAATTCTAGTCTGTAATAATTATTTTGTAATAACAATTCTGGGGTGTTAGTGAAATTGGGAAGGGTTTCTTATTTTATATTTTTTGCGATAAAAGTTGGGTAGAAATCCTGCCTATAGGTCGAACAATATGTTATTAATGTGTAATTTGTTAGAAATCCTGCCTATAGGCCCAATAGTGTGCTATTGCATGTTCAGTTATCGTGTGCTAGAAATCACGCTTATAGGTATCCCATTATGTTCAACCATTATCTATTAGCAATCCTGCCTATAGATTCAATACTTGGTTTATTTGTGTTAGAAACCATGCCTATAAGGAATTGAATATTCAATATGTGTGCAAAAACCTCATTCACATGTTGTTCTGTTTACAGATTATAGAAATCATGTCTATATGGTCTAAAATGGGAACAAATTGTAGAAAGCATGCCTATAGGTTTGAATCAACCTAATTATCATTTCTGCCCGTTTGTTTATGAGTTTCCAAACATTCTGTTGTTACTCTCACTAGAAAACATGCCTATAGGATTAAAACAAATAATTCTAGATATGTTTCTATGATCTGCCATTGTCTACTATCGCATAAAAATGCATAGACATCATTCTTATAGGTTTAAACCCTATGTTTAAAATCAGTAGGCAAATCACACAGGTTTTGGAAAGTATAATGGCTTTTGCATATAACTATCCGCCCATTAAGTCTAGATTCATATAGATATCTTGTCCATAGGTTTCCGCACTTTTAACTATTCAAAATCAGCAACTATCTTTGTTAATCTGACTTGCGCGCATTTGTTGTCTAATTGCAGAGGACAACTTGAGCCCTTACTTGCTTATAAGTGAAAGTCCAATGTGTTTTGGATGTTGCCTAGATTTTGACATTGTTTAGCAGCCTAAGTTAAGGTCTAGAACCACCCTGAAATAGAGGTCCAAATGCCTCCTGGACCATAGGCATGGGACGGGTAGTGCACGCATAAGACATGACTTAGAATTGATTAGCGTGCTTCAGGTAAACAATTTAAAGATAGTAATTGGGTAGAATGAGATGATAGTCTGTGTCCGCTGAATAATACGAGTAACACCCCACCTCGAGGGAGTTACGAAGTATTATTTATGTTGCACGGGATGATCCTTTAGGCTAAAAAACTTAGGACCCCCTTCCTTGTCTTTCAATCGATTATTCATGTTTAGTAATTCATTGTTTCTTAGCTTTGATCACATAGACTAATTCATATAATTGAGTTCGTCCAGGGCCCACAGTTGTGGAACTCGAAGAGTGCCGAAAACTTTCTCTTCGAGGTCATTTCGAGCCCTTACCCGACCTCTGGTGACGCAAAATGGTTAAACAAAGTTATTTGCAAATAGGTTCTGCAACGCACCTTAAAAAATTATTAGGTGCCAACTCTCTCTTTTAAACCCTTCCTTAAAAAAAGTTGTCAGAATGTCGAAACCCGCTTTTGCGAGAAAAAGGGGCGCGATAGCATGGCGACTTTGCTGCAGATTTTTAAGCTCTTACCGTAAATGAATTTGATATTTGTGAATGAATCTTCTCTGATAAGCGTGTCTTTGTTATTTTTCTAGTACCTGAATCTCCTGCTCCCATTTTCCCTTTTTATTATTACATAAACATCATCTTTTCCCTTTTATATGAACGCATATGCAACTCGTGTATAATTTGATCACAACATGCATTTCCCCTCATTTACTAATCATGTTCACTTGCTCCAAACTTTTAATTTTGCTATATCATGTCTCTCCCAATCCCTACCCCTTTACTTACTTTATTTTAATTCTTTCACGATACGAACTAACTTCTTTCATGTTTTTCTTTCTTTCATGCCTTTACGCTCATTCAATACTGCATTTATTTTCAACATGTGAAAATAGTTGACAACGTATTATTTTATTTTTGTATAAAGCATGCTCCACATCATATTCCACTCGTGCGTATTAATACCATAGCGTCACTTTATGAGTGTCCGCGCTCTTCCTAAAATCACCCTTTAAATTTAAAAAGGCTTATTTACGGTAAAACTAGTCGATCAATGGTGCAATCGACGGTTCCATGACTTTCCCTCTCAAGTTGTCCACTTGAGGGTACCGGTCTTGACTCTCTTAGAAACCCCATTCTAAAATCAACTATGCATGAATCATATCTAAATCTAGTATGAGTTAGAACGCTATCCGCGCAATAACTTACTAAGACAAATCTTGTCCAAAGTCCGTCGGGATTTTCATAATCCCAATGGACACAATCACGATCTATGCATTATTTGGAGAAAATATACCAATATGTTGATCATTAACGTGTAAATAGCTGAATCCGGAGGGGGTGAGGGCTAACTTTATTTGTTTTGCACAAATGAGGCACGAGGTCCCCAGGTTCGATATGGTCCGGAATATCCTGCCTTTGCTACTGGATGGGTGGGAAAATCTTTCACCAAGCGACAAAAACCACGTGAAAGATTTCTTGGGAATTTACCTTCTTTGTTAGACATTCAATCGAACAATGTACTGATCGAGGCCGCTACTATGTTCTGGGATGAAAAGAGGGCTATTTTTCGTTTCGGGGATATAGAAATGACTCCCCTTCTAAAGGAAATAGGGGGCTTTGCTGAACTTACTTGGGATAGCCCTGGTCTATTGGTACCTGAAAATTGCACTTCTCGAGGGTTTCTGAAAAATGATGAGCTGGTCTGCCTGAAAAAGTCTTACATACCGTTCGACTTCCTCTACGAAAGTTATGGGCACAGCAAATCCTACCGCCTTTACTATGATGAGTTTGCCATTACTTCATTGGGTTGGACCCACCGTCGGGTTTTTGTGTTCATTGTCTATTTTCTAGGGATGCTGGTGTTCCCAACGCAAGGAGAAAGAATTCACACCCGTCTAGCTATGGTTACCAAGACCCTAATGGAAGGAATTGAGGGACAGCCTTACACTATTGACCCAATGATCGTGGAAGAAATATACCGAGCTTTGGACCGCTGTAAGAAGGGATTTAGATATTTTGAGGGTTGTAATTTGCTACTAAAAGTATGGCTTTTGGAACATCTTCAAAGGGTACAGTACCGTCAGGAATTTCTGCGGCGACCATGGAACGACCACATAGCTTTTCACCATCCAAAAAGAATGACCTTCATCCTGGACCGGTTTGCACAACCAGGAAATGCTGTGGAATGGGTACACTTTTTTAGCAGTTTGACCGGTAACAAGGTTCATTGGATGTTTGAGTGGTTCCCTACTAGCGAGTTCATCATCAGGTCAAGAGATGTTCCTCATCTACTGCTAATTGGATTAAGGGGTATTTATCCTTATGCCCCTATCACAGACATAAGGTAAATTGGGAGGAAACAAGTTATACTCCGAGTCTCCAAGATAGTTCACTACGAAGCGAATTTCCATGGTGATGCTATTACATTCAAGTACGAGGCATAACACATGTGGCATCTAAAGGTCATAGTGGAAAAGGATACCATTGAGCCAGATCGATACCATGCTGGCCATGCACACTTTTATCCATCATGGTTGGTCGATGACATAGCAACAGTAGTCAAGCCAGGAATTGATTTGGGAAATAGGGTCTTAGACAACGCTGCCGAGGCCCAAGTCAAATATAGAAGTTTACGCAAAAGTATTTTTTAATCTAAGGCCAAGCATTTGGAACAACACAAAGCAGACATAGAAGCAATCAATGAATGGACAGAAATCGCCACTAAATCAACAGAGAGGTTAGAGTATTTAGAGCAGGGATTGATGGAGTTGGAAGGGAAGATGAGAAATAGGGTTACAGGATATCAAAACATGGATAGAAACGAAGGAGGTCTCCAAGCAAGGGCGTATCTACTTTTGCTAGACATGCGCGACCTGCGGAACATAATCGATGGAGCAAAGAAAACCAAGCATGGAGAAGGTCCTTTTGGGACCAAATAGATTAGATATTATGTTTTCCTTGCTTTCTAGACTCGTTTAGGCTTTGATTGTAATAACACATGCCATTAGTGACTCTATATCATTATTGTTGTTTTAGTAAAGATTCGATTTATTTCTCATATTAATGAAATGACGCAATTATTGGCATTAATTTTCTCCAAAATCTATATGTCGCTTAGGCCTATCTCGGGCACAATGAGGTCCCCAAATTATGACGCAAATTTTTAATTCCACAATATGTGTTTAAATATAGCAAACAACCTTTTAATAGTCCTCACTGACTTGTTTACCTTTTTTGTTTTCTTCTTTTAATTTGTTTATTCCCATCCCCTAAGGTTGGCTCGTGCATACTGGCATCGTTAGCATATCATACAAGATCAAGAGGTCCTCTACCTCCTCCTCCTCCAAACGATCCTAAAAGCAAAGGAAAGGCCAGAATAGATGACACACACAATATCAGGAAAGACAATGCCACACATGAAGAGAATGTCGAAACCTCAGATGGTCAAAGCACTCCACCACCGAACAACTTAGTTTTACGGTTGGAACAAAAGATATTGGATTTAAAGGGGAACTCGAGTAGGTCCAGAAGTTGGAAAATCTCTCCCTAACCCTGAGTGTCCCCGACATCAACCAACAAAATACCAAAAACTCAGCACCTCCTCAAAATATACCAAACCAGTATCCACGAAATCTTCCCGCACTCACCAATATGCCACATCGCCTCAAAATCTCAATCCTTCACCAGTATCGACTCCTCCACAACATCATCATAACCAAACCCAGTATCCACAAACCAATACTTATCATACTCCTCAAAATGCATCACAACCTATCCTCGATCCTCAAAACTCAACCAACGACCACCACTATACCCAAATTCTTGGAGTCCATAAAAATAAACCCATATATGTGGAAACCTTACCCCCACACTCCACAACAAACCCTATACATACTTAAATCTGCCGAGAAAGACCTGCTCATCAAGAATATGGCAGAAGAACTTAAGAAGCTCACAAGTCGAGTCTAAGATGTCGAAGGGGGTAAAGGCATTAAGGGATTGAACTATAAGGATCTCTGCATTCATCCGGACGTAGAACTGCTAGAGGGTTATAAACCTCCCAAGTTCGAGATGTTTGACGGAACAGGTGACCCAAAGGTGCATCTAAGGACATACCGTGAGAAGGTCGTAGAAGTTGGAAAGGATGAAAGGATTCGCATAAGAGCCTCACTAGAGACACCCTATCTTGGTACATCAGTCAAAATCCAAAGAAGTGGGTTAGTTGGGTAAGCATGGCATCGGATTTGATGGATCAATTCAGTTTTAATACAGAGAATGCACCAGATGTCTTCTATATCTAGAATCTCAAGAAGAAGACAACGGAGACTTTTTGCGAGTATGCTACCGAAAGCTGCAAAAGTGAGGCCGGCGTTGGAAGAAGAAAAGATGAACAAGTTCTTTGTCCGGTCCCAAAATCCACAATACTACAAAAAAGTTAATGGTTATCGAGAATAAAAAATTCTCCGACATCATCAAATTGGGGGAAAGGATTAAGAAGGAATCAAGAGCGGAATGGTAACTAATTTTGAGGCATTACAGGCTATTAACAAAGCTTTGCAGTCGGGGGTATATCCAAAAAGAAAGAAGTAGGAGCCATGATGGTAGCCCAAGGACCAAAATATCCTCTCACATACCAAACCCCACCACCCACATATTAGCCTTCACCTCCCAGATACCAACTACCCGCCACCACCGACCATACTTATAACACACAACCGGCATATTACCACTCACCACCACCAGCCCGTCAAAACTACTAGAAACCCAAAAAAAATTTCCACCACAGCCTACCTAGACAATACACTCCTATTGTTGAACCCATTGATCAGTTCTACAAAAGACTAAAGGCTGCCTGTTATGTCACCCACATTCTCGATGTTGTAATGGAAAACTCTTCCTAGTGGGTTAATCCGAACCAAAAAGTGCCTATCACTCGGGCATGAAGGGACACACAATTGATGAATGTCACATTTTAAAGGATAAGATCCAGACGTTGGTTGACATTAAAGTTATACAAGCAAAAGAGGCTGCACCAAATGTCTGCAACAACCCCCTCCCGGATCACATGGGTAAGGAGGTAAATGTGATCGAAACTGATGAAGAATGGGATCCAAAAGGATCAATTGGACTCATTCGTGAAGGGGATGAAACCACAATATCTCCAATCACTCTCACACCTATTATAGTGCAAATTCAGTCACCAATTGAGGTTGAAATAGCCGCGCCAACTCCGTTTGAGGTTAAAACAATAATGCCCTCAACTGCACCAGCTCCGTTTGAGGTGGAAGTGACCACACCCTTCATTGTGACGGTAGCACCCACACCATCCTTTAATTCTAATGATATACCATGGGATTATGCTGTAGAGGTGAGAAGAAAGGGAAAAGGGAAATGGAAGAAACAGGTGCCGCACAAGGCATGACTAGGACCGATAGGGTTTACACACCTAAGCATTTGGGAGGAACAAGTAAAGAAGCCGCTCCCAAGCATCCGATCATTGAAACAAGCCTGGATGATAGTTAGAGAAAGGTGCAAGCAAAATAATATTTTATAGTTGATCATCTGAACAAAACCCCAGCTCAGATATCCATTATATCATTACTATAAAATTCTGAGGCACATAGGAATGCATTAACAAAAGTGTTGAACGAAGCTTACATTCCCAACAACATCACAGTGGAGAGATGGCCAATATGGTAGGGAAAGTATTGGAGAGCAACAAGATCACCTTTCACGAAGACGAACTATCACCTGAAGGACTGAGTCACAACAGGGCACTACACATCATTGTACAATTTGAAGACAAATTCATCACTAGAGTCCTGATAAATGGGGGTTCAAGTCTCAACATGTGTCCATTAACCATTTTGAAAAGGTTGGGTAAGGATTTCCATGAAATACGAGAAGGGAGTATGAATATGAAAGCATTTGATGGGTCTTATAGGGACACAGTTGGAGAAATCAACCTTTGTTTGCAGATGGACCTGACTTGGTTTGATGTTGAATCTCAAGTATTTGACATATCTGCTACGTACAATCTGTTTTTGGGAAGAGCTTAGATACATGCTGCTGGAGGTGTAGCTTCTATGCTACACCAGGAGGTGAAGTTCGAATGGAATCATCAGGAAGTGATCATTCATGGAGACAGGAGTAACCCTATTTACACTAATAAAATTGTTCCGGTTGTCGAGAATAGATGGAAGCTGGGTGGAGAAACATACCAAGGCATCGAGCGTGTCAATGCAATTGAAAAGGACAAATGGTAGAGCAACAAAATGAAAAGTATATTGATATGGACAGGGTATGAACCCGGCAAGGGTCTCCGCAAGAATCTCCAAGGGATCACTAAATCGATATAATTAAAACGTCACGGTACAACTTTTGGGCTTGGGTACGAATACACCTGGCAGGAGTACGATGATTGGTCACCCCCCATGGAGTGGTCCTTATTACCCTCTCGAACAACCAATACCACATTTGCAACAGACATTTTAACAAGCTCACGTGATATGGGTATCTGAAGAAGATGACGTTTTAGCTGGCCTAAGGAATCTATTTCTCGACGATAAAGACATGTACTGCAATGCAATAGTTGAGGAGGAGAAAGAGAAAGACCTTACAATCCAGACCGTAGGAAAGGGAACTATTCTCAAGAATTGGACTGTTGTGCCATCTCGGTCCCATCGAGTTCCTTAGTAGCCTGGAAATTAGCATGATCTATTTTTTAAGCTATTTTAAGCATTTAAGATATTTTCAATATTTTGTTTAGATGCATTTTGCTTTGAAATAATTACTCGAGCTATCGGGTCGTACTTGTTTTAATGTTCTCAAGATTTATTCAATGCATTGCTATTATGGTATTTATTATTATCTTTTACATTTTTCTCTCTACAACATTATTATTACTTATCCTGATGAACCAACGACTGTGACATGTAATGAGACAATGCGACATAAGGATAGTGACTTGGAAGAGATAGATGAAGAGGTTGTGATACCTGAGGAAATTGACAGAGAAGTTGAGAATTTTGAGAATAATCCTAAGTCCAACCTGGACGAAACTAAGATAGTTAACTTGGGAGATTCCGAAACAACCAAAGAAACCCGCATAAGTATCCACTAGTTACCATCAGAAAAAGAAGAATACACATGTTTCCTGAAGGAGTGTGAGGACATTTTTGCATGGTCTTATGATGATATGATTGGTTTGAGCACATCTATAGTGTCTCATAAACTACCAATCAATCTGATGTGTCCGCAGGTAAAATATAAACTCAGAAAGTTCAAGCCTGATATGAGTCTGAAAATCAAAAAGGAAGTCACCAAGTAGATCAAAACTAAGGTTCTTAGAGTGGTTGAATACCATATTTGGATGGCCAACATCGTGCAAGTTCCGAAGAAGGATGGAAAGTTCAGAGTATGTGTCTACTATCGAGATTTAAACAAAGCAAGTACAAAATATGATTTCTCGTTACCCAATATACACATACTGATTGAAAATTGTGCGAAGCATAAACTCTAATCCTTTGTGGATTCCTTCGCGCGGTACCATCAGATCTGGATAGATGAGGAAGATGCCGAGAAAACAACCTTTATCACCCCCTGGGGGATGTATTATTATAAAACGATGTCATTTGGCCTAAATAATGCTGGATTCACTTATATGAGAGCCATGACAGCCATTTTCCATGACATGATTCACAAAGATATAGAGGTGTACATGGATGACATCATCATCAAACCTAGAAGAAATGCAGATCATATAGCAGATTTAAGGAAATACTTTAATCGACTTTGAAGGTACAATCTGAAACTAAATCCTGCAAAGTGTGCTTTCAAAGTCCCTGTTGGAAAATTACTAGGCTTCATTGTCACTCATTGCGGGATTGAATTGGACCCTTCAAAGGTCAAATCCATACACAATTTGCCATCTCCGAAGAACAAGAAAGATGTGATGAGCTTCTTTGGACGTCTCAATTATATCAACCTATTCATAGCACAATCGACCGTGATTGGTGAGCCAATTTTTAAAATTTTGAAGAAAACTGCTGCAACAAAATAGACTGAAGAATGTCAAAAAGCCTTTTACAGAATCAAGGAATACCTATCCACATCACCAGTCTTAGTCCTACCGGAACCTAGTAAACCTTTGCCACTCTAATTGTTCGTACTAGATGGAGGTTCCGGTTGTGTTTCAGGAAAACATGACAAGATGGGAATAAAAGAACATGCCATATATTACTTGAGTAAGAAGTTCACACCTTATGAAGTACGGTATTCTCTGCTGGAACGCACTTGTTATGCTCTAATGTGGTTAGCTCACATATTGAAGCACGACTTCTGTGCCGACACTACATATTTCATATCAAGGATGGATCCCCTGAAATACATCTTTCAGAAACCAATGCCTATAGGGAAACTAGCAAAATGGCAGATATTGTTGAGTGAGTTTGATATCATGTATATGACTCAGAAGGCAGTCAAGGGACAAACTTTAGCAGATCCACCTCGCAGAAAATCCTGTGGGAGGGGAATATGAACCATTGAAAACTTATTTTCCCGATGAAAAGTGTCGTTTGTAATAGAAGATATTACTGAAGCCTACGACAATTGGAGAATATTTTTCGACGGAGCTGCAAATTTCAAAAGAGTGGGTATTGGAGCAGTTTTGGTGTTAGAGACAAGTCGAAATTATCTGTTAAGCTCAGGTTTTCAAGCACCAACAATATGGCAGAATATGAGGCCTACATCATAGGGCTCAATTTGGCCATTGACATGAATATATAGGAGTTGCTGGCAATTGGTGATTCAGATCTTCTAGTACATCAGGTCCTAGGAGAGTGGGCTACTAAGATTACAAAAATATTCCCATATTTGTATCACGTACAAGAATTGATGAAAAGATTCACAGAGATAGAATTCAAACATGTTCCGAAAATAAAGAATGAGTTCGCAGATGCACTAGCCACTTTGTCCTCCATGATACAGCATCTAAACAAGAATTTCATCGATCCTATTATAGTAAGAATCCATAATCATCCAGCTTATTACGCTCATTTTGAAGAAGAAACAGATGGGAATCCATAATACCATGATATCAAGGAATACTTAGCAAAAGAAGAATACCCGGAGCATGCAAATCATACTAAAAAATGCACGCTATGGAGATTGTCCAATCATTACTTCCAAAGTGGAGGAATTTTGTATAGAAGGACTCCAGACCTAGGGGTTATTACGGTGTGTTGACGCCAACGAAGCTTCCAAACTGCTCGAGGAAATACACGCTGGAACTTGCAGGCCACACATGAATGGTTTCGTTCTAGCCAAGAAGATATTAAGAGCAGGATACTCTTAGATGACTATGGAAACAGACTACATTAGGTATGTCCTAAGGTGTCACCAGTGTCAGGTACATGCAGATATGAAACGGGTACCACTAAATGAACTTAATGCAACAAGTGCACCTTGGCCTTTCGCCTCTTGGGGAATGGATGTCATCGGTCCAATCAAGCCCGTCGCTTCAAACGGGCACAGGTTCATTTTAGTGGCCATAGACTAATTCACAAAATAAGTTGAGGCTGCATCTTACAAGGCTGTAACCAAGAAAGTCGACGTAGATTTTGTTAGGGATCATATTGTTTTCCGATTTGGGGTACCAGAATCCATCATTATCGTTAATTCCACCAACCTCAATAGCGATTTAATGAAAGCTATGTGTGAAATCTTCAAGTTCAAGTATAAGAATTCCACAGCATACAGACCTCAAATGAATGGAGCCATGGAAGCCACCAACGAAAACATCAAGAAATTTTAAGGAAAATGATTGACAACCACAAGTAATGGAACGAGAAATTATCATTTGCCTTATTGGGATATCGTAACACAATTTGCATATCAACCGGAGCAACTCCCTACATGCTGGTTTACGGTACCGAAGCTGCCATTCTCGCCGAGGTCGAAATTCCCTCTTTGAGAATTATACAGGAAGTCGAACTCAGTGATGTAGAATGGATAAGGAGTCGCTATGAACAATTAGCTCTTATCAACGGAAAAAGAATGAATGCAGTATGTAATGGTCAACTTTATTAGAATAGAATGTCCAAAGCTTTCAACAAAAGGGTCAAACCTAGACAGTTCACACTGAGGCAGCTGATATTAAAACGAATCTTCCCACATCAAGATGAAGTCAAAGGAAAGTTTTCACCCAATTGGCAAGGGCCCTACATGGTTCACATGGTACAATAGGAGGAGCACTCATACTTGCAGAAATGGATGGAGAATTTTGGCCAAAGCCTATCAACTCGGATGCAGTCAAGAGATGCTATATTTAAATTTCTTCATTTGATATAACTGAACTACGCTTTACCTGATTCCCATTTAAGAGAGGATACGTAGGCAACACTGTGGGTTCTATCACATCTCAATAAAAATTTTATTTTCCAACAACCAGAAACTGGGGCAGAATTTTGAGTAAGACCCTCAAAATTCCGGAGCAAGTCCAACTGAAGTCATCATATGCAAGACAGTCAGAGAATCAATCAAGGAACTAGGACAGAATTTTGATAAGGATTCTCAAAATTCCGGAGCAAATCCAACAAACTTCGTCACATATAGAATGGCCAAAAAATCGCTTACTAAACTAGGGCAAAATTTTGAGGAGGGCCCTCAAAATTCGAATTCAAAGAAGTCGCGATGTCTCTAAAGTGTTGCAGCCAATTGGTTCATTTAATTTACTCTATATCGTAAACTACTATGTTCTAAAATAACTATGTTCATCAAATTCATACATATCTTTCGAAAAGTTTATTTCTATGGCAGCTATGTTACCTAGGGTAACTCGAACAGGATCTCCAGAGCAAAGCAAAGCAAAACAAGCAGGCAAAGGCATGAACCAACCTTCCCCACAAAACATTTGGATGCAGGCACAATGAACACGACAGGAGCATTCGCAAGTATACACGTACCAAAATCACTATCTTCATAATGGCAAGACTGCCAAACGCAAATATGTCTCCAAATAAGAAAATACTCTACCATTACTTATTATCTGTCCACTGCATGAGGCTAAGCCTTGCCTCCTCAATTGCATAAGGCTAAGCATTCCCTTCCATTGCATGATACTAAGAATTGTCTCCTCTTCTTGGATGAGGCTAAGTCTTGCCTCCCCAATTTCATAAGGCTAAGAATTGCCTCCCATTGCATCGACACTAAGCATTGTCTCATGTTCTTGCGTGAGGCTAAGCCCTGCCTCGTTAATTGTATAAGGCTAAAAATTGCCTCCCCAATTTCATAAGGCTAAGCACTGCCTTCCCTTGCATTGAAGCTAAGCATTGCCTCCCCAATTGCATAAGGCTAAGTACTCCCTTCCCTTGCATTGAGGCTAAGCATTACCTCCTCAATTGCATAAGGCCAAGCTCTGCCTTCCATTGCATGAGACTAAGCATTGTATCCCCATTTTGCATGAATCTAAGCCTTGCCTCCATAATTTCATAAGGCTAAATATTGTCTTTCATTGAATCGAGACTAAGAGCCCGTTTGGCTTAGCTGATTTAAAGTAGCTGATAAGCATATGTGCTGAAAAACACTTTTAAGTGCTGAAACTGATTTAAAAAATAAGCAGTTATGTGTTTGGATAAAAGTGCTGAAATTAATAATAAGCAGCTAAAAAATTGGGTATACAAAGAGTTTTGTTTAAAAAGAAGTATTTTAGGGATAGAATAGTAAATATTTTGGTCAAACCTAAAGTGCTTATAAGCTGAAATTTGATAAGTTGGGGGAGATCAACTTATGACTTTTGGCTTATTTTTGGCTTATAAGCACTTTTAATTTTACCAAACGCGTAGATAAGCCAAAAAGTGCTTCTAAGCCTGTTTGACCAGCTTATAAGCTTAGCCAAACACCCTCTAAGTATTGTCTCCCCATTTTGCATGAGGCTAGGCTATGCATCCCTAATTGTATATGGCTAAGCACTGTCTTCCATTGCATGAGACTAAGCATTGTCTCCTCTTCTTGCATGAGGCTAAGACCTGCCTCCTCAATTGTATAAGTTTAAGCTTTGCCTTTCCTCGCATGATACTAAGCATTGTCTCTCTATTTTTCATGAGGCTAAGCCTTGCCTCCTCAATTGCATAAGGATAAGCTCTGCCTTTCCTTGCATGAGTCTAAGCATCATCTCCCATTTTTGCATGATGCTAAGCATTGCCTCCCTAATTGCATAAGGCTAAGCTCTACCTTCCCTTGCACGAGACTAAGCATTGTCTCTCCTTGCATAACCACAAATGTTGTTTTGTTCAAAACCTTGCATTATTCTCTTCTCTCGAGGCTAAGCACTACCCCCCCTCCCCCCGACTTTACACAGGACTAAGCTATGTCTTGTGTTATATCAAGCATCATGTCTTTGCATTTCATGGGCTGAAACATCGCCACATTATCCAAAGGCGTCATACTCCGAAGGCATCATCCTCATAGCCTGAAGACACCATGTCATGGCCATAGGATCTTTGAATACTGCACATCATTATTCAAAGGTGTCATGGTTCAGAGGCATCATTTTCATGGCCCATAAACAACATTTCATGGTCTACGAATGTGACAACCCAAAGGATCATCACCGGATTTCTCTCTTTTCCGTGCTTCCGAGGCCTTGAAAACCTCGCTTTTAGTTGCCTCAATTTACGTGCACAGTCCGAGCGTATAGTCGGAAAGCTTTTATATTAAAATATGTGAATTTTGTGAAACATTTGAAGAATTTTGATATTAATATGATTAAAGTTGATTTTGGTCAACGTTTTGGGTAAACGGACCCGGACCCGGACCCGTGATGTGACGGTCTCGGAGGGTCCGTAGAAAAATATAGGACTCGGGCGTATGCCCGGAGTCAAAATTTGAGGTCTAGAACCCGAGTAAAAGATTTTTTTCTGTTAAATTGTTTTTCTTAAATTATTAAGGAAAATGGAAATGAATATTGATTAAAAGACTATGGTATCGGGCTCGTATTTGGGTTCCGACACCTAGTACAAGTCTTAAATATGTGTTAAGCGCTTTCTATGAAGTTTGGTCGAAATCGGACGTCATTTGAAGTGTTTCGGACCTAAATATCTAAAATTTAAAGTTTATGAAGTTTGATGAAAAAGTGATGATTTTGAGGTTTGATTCCTCGTTTATGATGTTATTTTGGTGATCTGATCGCACGGATAAGTTCGTAGGGTGCGGTTGAGTTAGTGTGTGTGATTGGTTAGGAGCCCCGAGGGCTCGGGAGTATTTTCGGAGGTGTTCGGGGTGGTTTTGGAACTTAGTGGACTTGCAGAAAATCTGCAACAAGTGCTCAGTGATTTTCTTCTTCGCGTTCGCACTATGCATCTCGCGTTCGCGAAGCTTCAGCTTCATCCTTCACCGCGTTCACATCACTAGTTCGCGTTGAGTTATGGAACTCTGAGGGTCCAACCCTCTTTTCTTCTTCGCGTTCTCGATGACTGGACCGTGTTCGCGTAGATCCCTAGCCCCTTCCCATCGCGTTCGTGTACAGGCTAACGCGTTCGAGTAGGCCAATTCCCTGGACCCCCAGTCTTTCTCTTCGCGTTCGCATCCTTCTCAATGCGAACATGATGGTCTGTTGAGTCAACCCTTCACGAATGTGACCTTGCTCCCGCGAACGCGAAGGGTAATTTTGCCCAGTTATTTAAAATGTCCAAAATAGAACAGTGACGGGAAATTTTCATCAAATACACGAACCCTTTCTTCTCCAAAGCTTCTAGGCAATTTTTAGAGCATCTCTTCACCAAAGCTTTTCAGGTAAGTATTGTTTAACTCATTTTCTTCATTTTCCATCATCATCTATTGAAATCCTAGGCCTAAAACATGTAATTTAGGGTAGAAATTGGGGGAAATGGGTAGAGTTAGGGTTTTCTATATTTTCTTGATTTAGACCTCGTTTTGGGGTCGAATGTGAAAACAAATTATATAGTCGGGCTTGTGGGTGAATGGGGGATTTAATTTTGGTCCGAACCTCGTGTTTTGGCCAAGCGGGCCCGGGGGCGATTTGGAATTTTTGGGAAGAAAGCTTGGAAATCTATATGTAGGCATTGGGTTTGATTTGTTTAGCCTATATTGATATTATAAAGTCCTTATTGTATAGATTTGATTGAGTTGGAACTGAATTCGAAAGGGAAAGCAGTCGTTGTGGATTGATTTGGCCGTGGAAGTTGAGGTAAGTGTTTGGTCTAACTTTGGCTTGAGAGAATAGGAGTAGGATCTTATTTGCTAATTGTTATTTGTCGAGTACGGTGTATAGGCATGGTGACGAGTATCTATACACTGGTGTCGAGCATGACCGTGAGTCCTGAATTGCTAATTTATCGAATTCTAAATTGTTGTTTATGAGGACTTGGTTGGAAATCTTTAAACACCGAGCCGATAATTGTTAAGGCTGAGCATTGATTTAAATATGCTAAGTAGAAATTGAATAAGTTTGGTTATAGCTGGATCTCCCTTGCCGGGATAGTTTATTATATTATCTTGTTCCCTTGTCGGGATTATTTTGTGTATTGTGTTGAAAGAAATGGGATCGTGTGGCACGCCGACCACTTATATATTATGAAATGGGATCGTGTGGAATGCCGACCACTTATATATTATGAAATGGGATCGTGTGGCATGCCGACCACTTATATATTATGAAATGGGGGCGAGTGGTATGCCTACCACGTGATATTATGAAATGGGAGCGAGTGGTACGCCTACCACGTGATATTATGAAATGGGAGCGAGTGGTACGCCTGCCACGTGATATTATGAAATGGGAGCGAGTGGTACGCCTGCCATGTGATATTATGAAATGGGAGCGAGTGGTACGCCTACCACGTGATATTATGAAATGGAGCGAGTGGTACGCCTGCCACGTGATATTATAAAATTGGGAGCGAGTGGTACGCCTGCCACGTGATATTATGAAATGGGATCGAGTGGTACGCCTACCACGTGATATGTTGAGAAATGGGATTGAGTTGCACGCCTGCAACGAGAGGAAATTGAAACAAGTGAAAGTAGTTTGTTTTCCCTTATTCCGTGTTAGAAGAAATCAGATGTAGTTTCCATGTTATTCTTGGTATTTCATTTTATCTGCTACCCCATAAGCATGTTTCCCTCCCAGTTTTAATTGTTTACTTTCCGCTATTATTTTTTTGTACTTGTATATATATATCTGCACAGGTTTATCTGGTAGTCTGGTCTAGCCTCGTCACTACTTCGCCGAGGTTAGGCCAGGCACTTACCAGCACATGGGGTCGGTTGTGCTGATGCTACACTCTGTGCATCTTTTTGCACAGATCCAGGTGTTGGAGCAGTATTTGAGTAGCAGTAGCATTCTGGGAGCGAGCTTCCAGTCCAGGGACATTCGAGGTAACCTTGCTGACATCCGCAGGCCCGGAGTCCTTTCTATTTTATTCAGTTTGTTATCATTTGTACCGAAGCAGACAGTTTATGTTTCATTCAAACCTTGTATTTAGTATTCTCTAGACGTTCGTGAGTATTGTGACACCAGTCTTGGGTAGAGGATTTGTTAAACTTCCGCATTTATTTCAGTTAACTATGTTTGATACTTCCGCTTTATTATTAAATGTTTCATTATTTCTAATATTGTCGTAGTTCGTTAAAAGAGGTATTTGATAATTGGCTTGCTTAGCTCCTATTAGTAGGCGCCATCACGACTCCCAAGGGTGGGAAATCCAGGTCGTGACAGCGAATCCCTTGTCTCGCGATTCATAGCCCTGGACGTCATAGTCTAAAGACATCATCCTCACCGTCCGAAGACAATCTTTATGGTCCAAATGGAATTTGCATTATGTTTAAATTCACGCAATAACCCATATATTTTTAGCATGCATCGTATTTTAAGTTTTGCAGGTAATCCAACAGGTAACCATCCTTTAAACAGGAGCAACCTTCGCTCCAATTTCCGCTCTCATCATTCACACTGTGCCATTATTTCAAATGTAACCGACTTCTGTTAATTACTCAATTTTATTCCATGACCGTTCAGATATCTGCCATGTGATACATCCATAATATCTTAAATTCAGATTTGTGACTTCGCATAAATTCATCCGATACTATCCTACTCAAAAGAACCCTTTCCAAAACACTCGACCATTTCTATAATAATTCCATCGGTTTCATTCACCATTGGGTCCAGAACTACACATAACCTGATTCCTGTAAAACCAAGGATGTGTAAGCAGCTCAGAAACCATGGTTCGACCTATATTTTCCAAATCACCTCATTCGGTCAAAATCGATCATTATTTTTTTATCCGACAATTCTTTCATTCTTCTCGGGTAAAGATGGGGAGTTGTTGATACCCAATTTTCCCCTCATATTTTCCAAATGTATATATATACTCTCAAAATAGTGCACATGCATCATCATTTGATTTACAAGCATGAACAAGTATTTTTCATAATTTATTGTAACTTTTAATGGCTTTAAATCAATTTATTTCTGCACTTTTATTATATAAATATCCATTAATTGCCTTACAATGATTTTTATGATGATTTTATCATCTAGACTTATAATTTAAACTCATATTAGGTTTTAAATATTTTAGTGCAACTACATTTGCATTTTTAATGCTAAATTCCATATTTTACAATAATAGCCCATACATGCTTATAATTACTTTATTTATGCAAAAAATAAAATTTTACATTTTTATAATATTAAATAATTACTTTTATTTATTTTTATGCTTAAATGATATTTTTGTTATTTATATATTATTTTTACAAATTATTTATTGGCTAAATTTGGGTATTTAAAATCTGGCCCAGTTTTTTCAATTGATTTCGGACCTAAAATTACCCAAACCAACCCAATTTACCTAAGCCCAATACCCTGGCCCAACAACCCTTACCCGTTTAATAATTAAACCCAATCCGCTTAAATCTCAGTCGTTGATAAAAAAAAGTGATAAACGGCTCACAGACAACCATCCCCTTCCTTATATCTCCGCACCCCAAAACCTATTCCTCATTTTCCCTAATCCTGCCGCCTCTGTTTCCCCCTCTGATGAACCCTAATTTCGTTGCCTCACTTAAATCTCCCCAAATCCCATTCCTAATGGAATTCTTTCCCCATTTACCTACCATCTCAAGACATTTCTCTTGTTTGGTGCCATGTTATGGAATAACTTAGTTGCTTGCCTAAACATGGCAAGTACCCCGCTTTGATTCTGTCTCAATCAGTGTTAACCTCTTGAATCTGGACGACCTTAAGTTCAAATGTGTTATTTCGTACTGATTCTCTCATATCTCGCTGATTCGCACTTAACTCTAAAGATTAGGATTTCAGATTCTCTTTGATTTGAACCTAAATTGGTTCAAACTTTGATTTTAGCAACATTCCGTCTATATTCACTCTATTACTTGTGAATCTGCCTATTTTTGTCGATTTCTTTTACTTTCCCTAATTTAGGGTTTCAGATCCTTTTAAAATCAAAACAAATCTGATTTGATTTTTGATTTTGAATGGATTTCTGTCTATGTTCGTCTCATGCATCATGTGATTTTTTTTATTTCCGTCAATTGGTACTATACCTAAAATTAGGGTTCTGAAATTTTCCCCTTACTGATTTCGATTCTTTTCCTTTCCTGTGTTTGGCTACTTTAGATTTTCCTTTTTACTGCTTTATTCTTTTCCTTAAAAAAAATGATTTTGGTATTATTTGGTATTTTCTCTGTTGATTTACTGAACCCCTGTGATTTAGCCCTAAAATCGATCCTAATTGATTCCTGAATAATTTTTTCCCTTATTTGTGTTTGAACGGCTTGTTTGCCATGTTTACTTGCTCGATTTCTACACTATATAAACTCATCCCATTTCCCTTTAGGATAGACTGGGAATTCATAACTTTACTAGATGTAAACTTTACTCTGTTATTTCTCATTCTATATTGTGGTCTTGGCCGACTGAAAGCCAAGGCCATTAAGTTTCTAGGTTTTGCTTCTCATTGTCGATTTAGAACACTGTGGTATTTTGTTCTTTTCTTGCATTTCTCGTCTAACTGGTAAGTTACTTAACTCTCGCAATTTTATCCTTATGTGTTCTCATATATGAATCTCTGTCTTAACATGTTCCTGGTTCACTTTTAAGCATCACTCTGCTGACTCTTGCACCTACTCACTCTTAATGCTACTAGTTCTAAGACTATCTGTGCCTAATTGGGTAATATGAACTTCTTTAGCGCATATTTAGTTAGTGTAGTGACTCTTGAATGCTTATAAACATGTTTATTCACTCACCCCCTGAACCACTATAGTAGTCTGTGTTGAGACTTTCAGTGTTGGTCATTATGTCCTTAGCATGCGTATTTGATCCCATATCCCTTTAATATCTGCTTGTAATCTTAGCATGTTTTGAATTATTACTTTAAGGTGTTAGGCTAAACTTTTGGCACAAGCTAAATCATATTTTGTTAATTAGACTTCTATTACAATGCTTGAATGCTTATCTGCTATTTGTGTGCCCTTCATGCTATCCAGAATCTCTGTAACATGTTTAGGCATAAGTATCTGTGATCCTGCCCCATTGCTAACATGATGCCCTCCCCTTATGTGATTATATGGTTTAGCACAATGTTGCCTATATATTTAGCATAATTCCCAATCATGTTTCAACTTGTCTAGTGATGATAACCCCAGTCAATCTTGCAAACATGCTCTTATCAGCCTCCCATTAGCATGTGACTGCTTCTGTGCTAAGTGTTGAACTTTTTTTGTTTTATATTAAGCTGGCACTTAGGTTCTTGGATTTGTTCAACTGTTTTCCTAATATGTTCAATTTGGTCGTGTTTGTTTAAACCCCTCAATTCCTGTCCCTCAACTTTAGTCTTTTCTCTTTCACCTCTTGCTTAAGTTCTTATCTTAGTCGGCTGAAAGCCAAGGCTATTTAGGTTCTGTCCTTTGACCTCGCTCTAGTGTGAGCATTACTAGGGGTCTATCTGAGGCCCTTATGAACTCTGACACACTAGAACTTGGTCTCTAGTCCCTCCTCTGAATGATCTCTGTTAACTTCCCTAGTGTAAGTACTGCCCTGGGTTCTTGAAGCCCTTTGGAACTCTGACACACTAGGGAAGTTTTGTATGCTCAACGACTAGTTATTCTGTATCTATGAACATGAAATTAGGAATTGTTGTAGGTTGAAGGCCTAGCATGTCCAGGTATATTTGGGCCTGCTGCAGGATCCCTATTGTTATACTTACTTTGCAATTTATTACATCAAACTCTGATCTGTAATAATACAATTATTGGGTGTTAGGAAAAATGGGAAGGGTTTCTTATTATACATTTCTTGCGATAAAAGTTGGGTAGAAATCCTACCTATAGGTCCAACAATATGTTATTATGTGTCATGTGTTATAAATCCTGCTTATAGTTCCAACAATGTGCTATTGCATGTTTAGTTATCGTGTGTTAGAAATCACGCCTACAGGTATCCCATTATGTTCAACCATTATCTATTAGCAATCCTGCTTATAGGTTCAATACTTGGTTTAATTATGTTAGAAACCTTGCCTATAAGGAATTGGATATTCAATGTGTGTGCAAAAACCTCATTCATTTGTTGTTCTGTTTAGAAATTGTAGAAATAATGTCTATAAGATCTAAACTGGGAACAAATTGTTGAAAGCATGCCTATAGATTTGAATCAACCTAATTATCATTTCTACCAGTTTGTTCATGAGTTTCCAAATATTGTGATGTTACTCTCACTAGAAAACATGCCTATAGAATTAAAACAAGTAATTCTGGATCAGTTTCTGTGACCTACCACTGTATACTATCGCATAAAAACGCCTAGACATCATGCCTATAGGTTTAATCCTTATGTTTAAAATCAATAGGCAAATCATACAGATTTTGGAAAGTATAATGGCTTTTGTGTATAACTATCCGCCCATTTATTCCAAATTCATATAGAGATCATGTCCATAGGTTTTTGCACTCTTGACTATTTAAAATCAGCAATTGTCTTTGTTAATTTGACTTGCATGCATTTGTCGTCTAATTATGGAGGCCAACATGAGCCCTTACTTGCTTATAAGGGAAAGTCCAATGTGTTTTGCATGTCGCCTAGCTTTTGACATTTTTGAGCACCCTAAGTTAAGGTCTAGAACCACCCTGAAATAGAGGTCCAAATGCCTCCTGGACCATAGGCATGGGACGGGTAGTACACGCATAAGACACGACTTAGAATTGATCAGTGCACTTCAAGCAAACAACTTAAAGATAGTAATTGGGTAGCAGGAAATGATAGTCTGTGCCCACTGAATAATATGAGTAACAATCCATCTCGAGGGAATTACGAAGTATTATTTATATTGCACGGGATGATCCTTTAGGCTAAAAAACTTAGGACCCCCTTCCTTGTCTTTCAATCGATTATTCATGTTTATTAATTGCTTGTTTCTTAGATTTTATCACATAGACTAATTCATATAATTGAGTTTGGCCAGGACCTACAGTTGTGGACCTCGAAGAGTGCCTAACACCTTCTCTTCGAGGTAATTTCGAGCCCTTACCCGATCTATGGTGACGCAAACTGGTTAGACAGAGTTATTTGCAAATAGGTTCCTAGAAGCACCTTAAAAAATCGCTAGGTGGCGACTCTCTCATTTAAACCCTTCCTTAAAAGAGTTATCACAATGTCAAAACCCGCTTTCGCAAGAAAAAGGGGCAAGACAGGTCAATGGTGAATATTGGGAAAAGTGAAGCAAAAATGTCATTGGGGTTCTTCAATGGTGGTGCGGACGTCTCTTAGCTTAGGGATCTGTCATTTTCACTTTCTCTTGGCTTTTGGAATTAGGCCTTTCTTTTTGTTTTGGGAAGATTCATTAGATTTTATTTGGGGTGGGGAATTAATATTGGCCCGTGAATGAAAGTGGATCAATATTTATGATTAAGGGAAGGGTTTTAAGGGTAATAAAAAGATTTGGGCTAAAAAGGATTGGGAAGAATGGGTTTTTGTCTTGCTGGCCCACTGAAATTTAAAAATGAGCTCCCAATTGGCCCAAATTTAATTCTTTCTCGTTGAATTAAAAAAAAATACTAACAAAATATACTAACTAATCTTAGTTAACAAGAATAATCTATTAAAGTAAACTATATATTAAAATGATAAATATTTTTGGTATTTTTTAAATGAAAATAAAATAATATATATATATATATATACACGAAAAGAAAATAATATAAAACTATTTTTTGTGTTTTTAAACTTATGTTTTAAAATTAAAAGTAAAAGTTGACTGAAATCCTATAAAAATAAAAATAAATAAATATTTTTTAAAAGTTGCTCGGGTCAAAAATTATGTGCTTACAATGTTGAAGTCGTTAAGCACTCGAGCTGCTGGTACGATTTGATCTTGGAGGCCGAGTTCATCTATGACCTTTGATCGAATAATGTTTGCCGAGCTACCTGGATCAATCGACACACGTTTAACTTGAATTTTATTCATAAGGATAGATATTACCAGTGTGTTGTTTTGAGGTTTTTCGATCCCTTCTGTATCCTCGTCGTTGAAAGACAGGGTTTCTTCCGATAAGTAGTCCCGAGTTCGCTTTTCCCTTGTGATCGTCACCTTGGTGCATTTAAATACCAGTCCTTGAGAAATATTGACCCCTCTAACAATCATATGAATCATATATTGTGGCTTTTCCTTCTCGTTCTGTCTATTTGAATCTCTATTTTTGAAGTGTTTGTTGGCTCAATTACTTAAGAATTCTCGAATGTGAGCCTCGTTGAATAAACGAGCTACCTCCTCTCTCATCTATCTGTAATCTTCGGTTTTGTGACCATGGGTACCATGATATTTGCATATTTGATTATGATTCCTTTAAGCTGGGTCAGTCTATAGGGGCCTGGGTTATCTGGTATCCTTGATCCGTCCAATAGCTGATACAATACCCGACGCATCGATACTGAAGTTGTACTCGAGTAGTGGTGCTTCTGTGGGCTCGACATGTTTGTCGAAGCCACTTTTACTCATGAGCCCTCGGGAGTTCTGCCATCGGTCATTCCCTCGATCATTTCGAACGGGATTACGTCCTGGGCTATTGTTTTTACGATCTACGTTGTACGGTTGGTACCGATCTCTGTTCGATCAAGATTCTCTGTCGAGGTCTCTTTGAGTTCTGCTGATGGGCCTATTTGGGTAGACAGAACCAAAAGGGGTTCCCAATTGATCATTCCCAACCTTAATATTTGACTGGTACCGATTATGTACATCGGCCCAGGTCACAGCTAGATATTCAATTAAATTATTCTTTAGTTGTCGTGATGATGTCAAACTCTGTTCGTTTAAACCTTGAGTAAAAGCCTGAACAATCCAATCATCTGTGACCGGGGGTAGGTCCATGTGTTCCACCTAGAACCGAGATACGAATTCCCTCACCATTTCGTTGTCCTTTTATTTCACTTTGAAGAGGTTTGATTTCCTAGTTGCAACCTTTATTGCTCCGGCGTGTGCCTTCACGAATGAATCTGCAAGCATGGCGAAAGAATCGATGGAATTGGGCGGCAAATTGTAGTACCATATCATTTCCCCTTTCGATAAAGTTTCTCCAAACTTTTTCAATAGAACAGATTCAATCTCATCATCTTCTAAGTCATTCCCCTTTATTGCGCATGTATAAGAAGTGACATGTTCATTAGGGTCGGTGGTTCCATTGTATTTGAGAATTTCTGGCATGCAGAATTTTATTAAGATGGGATTCGGAGCCGCACTTGGAGGGAAAAGCTTCTACACGAACTTCTTCGAATCCAGACCCTTTAGAATAGGGGGACCCCGATATTTGATCAACCCGTGAGTTGTATGTTTCTACTTTTTTTTTCATTAGCCTCGATTTTCCTTTTACCTGATTCGATCTGTTTGGTGAGCTCCTCGGGCATCTTCATAATGGTATGGTCAGTCCTTGATTTATTAGCGTTTGATTTCTCCGCTACAGGTTCGGCTCTATGAACAAACTCTTGTGATGTTTCGAGCTCAATTATGCTTGGTGCTCAATTCTGATTTTGGAGTTGTGCTATCACAGCTTGTTGAGTCTGCAACATCTCGAATATCATTTGAAGGCTAATTACACCTTCTTCACTGCTCTATGCGTTCTGATCGGCTGCTCGAGCATATCTGTGGATGCCATTTTTCAGGGTCGACGCCTAAATTCCCATTAATGTCAATATGGGAACTGAATCGACTAGGTCTACGGCCGACGGTCCATCGGGGTTGACTGGAAGTACTCCGTTTTCCTGGACGGCTATGTTTTTGTTCTCGCCATGAAGACCAAGGCAGTTGTCTGTGTGAGTGGGTGCTACTTGAGAGTTTGACATGTTGATTCCTGAATCAAAGACACTTACAAACAAGCGTAAATCAGTTTGTGTTATGAGAATTAATACCAGGCAATCACTATTAACCTTAGCCCCAAGGTGTGCTCCAAACTGTTTACCCTTCAAATTAGATAACAATTAAATAAGGAAAAACATTATATTGCTTTGATATCCAGAACGTAAGTGTCTTACAAATGATTGGAACTCCTTTTTTAAATAGTAGAAGAATCCTAATTATGGTGTAACTATAATTATAGAAGGAAATCCCATGATTAGCTAATTAGCCGTCCTTGATTTGATCCGTTCCGAGATTTTCGCCATGATCTTCGACCAGTCATGGATACTTCGCCTTTCTGTTATTATGCTACCTTCGATCTTGCTCGATGTCTATCTCATTTGGTCTCAATCGCTACCGGCCTCGATCTTGACAAGTACCTCGAATCTCGAACTCGATACCTTGTCCTCATGCCTCAGTCTGATCTATTACGGGATCGATCTTCGATCATTCACACTGATCTCGATAAATCAGTAAAATTGGGTGGGTTCGATTTTAACCTCATACATTATTATATTTATTAATATGGGAACATGCACAATGCCCCGACACTCAGTGGCGGATACACATAGAGAGTTGTGGGTGCTTAAGCACCCATTAACTTTGACCATATTAACAAATATATATAGGCAACAGTACAAATATTTAGATAAATATTGAGTGAGCACCCACAAGTAAATTCATTTTTCCTCTTCTTTTGAAGTTTTTATCGGCGAACACCCATAACTTTTAAATACTGGATCCGACACTATGACTGGTCCTTTTATTTTGGGAAAGAAAATACATAAAAATACAAGAGAATTTTCCATGATCCACTGTTTTTCCAATCAGTCAATCATAAACAAGTCTGATATAATGCATTTCACTTGGACCCGTACAACAAAAAGTGCGGGGCCCATCCCATTTTTACGTGGAAGAATCAGGTGGTTTGATGGATCTTCCCATTACACAACCGCAGGGCTAACACTTCACATATATATATATAAAAGAAAATAAAAAGAGCCA
>MU711101.1:2102-20962 GCA_026770625.1 Nicotiana glauca | reverse complement strand
AAAAAAAAAAAAAAAACCCAAAGAAGGAACTTGTGAGTGCAGTATGGTCGTGCTCTCTTTCATCCTTGAGGATCGCTGACTGTGTAATGGTGGTAGAAATAAATGATCATTGTCTAGTAGCTCCCATCTTTGGAAAGATGTTCAAAATTCCACTTAATATTTCATGGGTAACGTTTGCACACAGGAGTAAGGTCAAAAGGAAAAAATCAATCTTATTCTATGATCTCCGCCTGAAAATGAAGAAATACATCATTGTGCAACTGTGTTTACCCTCAAAATCAGATAACAATTGAATTTGTAAGTGGTCTTAAGGATACACGAATTAAATTGATACAAAGCAATAAATTAAATTGTAATTAAATCGAACAATGATAAAATAAATTTGAACCGTACAACTTGATCATTTATAATCTTGAAAAGTAAGTCTCACTTGAACTGGATGCAATTCAAATGATAATAGATACATTAGGTACAACTTGATCAGTTATAACGTGCTTTACAAATAATCAGATAACCCTTTATATAGTAGGGTAGTCCTACTTTAGGTACAATTCTATAAAAGATAAAAAATTCCATGATTTGCAAATTAGTTGGTTTTTCATTGATACGTGCTAAGATTCCCGCCGTGACACGCAACCGGTTACGGATATTTCGCCTTCTGTTATTCGATCTGGTAACGTTTCCTCGAGCTTATTCGGGGTCAGGGTTGATTCCGGGGTCATGAGCTCAATGTTCTCGAGGACGGGCATTCTAACCTCGTATCTTGGTTCAATAAATTCCGGGGTCATCTTCAACCCATTACGTTTCAATCCCGATCTGTCCTGCAATAGACGAGCCCAATTTCGACAGTATACAGATAGTCCCCTCGTTTTTCGGAGAGTAAATGACAAGAAACAATATGAGCCCCTGATTTTTGCCTCGATACTCTGCGGCAGAAATGACAAAATAACCAAAACGTCTCCTCAATCACGTCTTAAGGGCATTAAATGCTCTTCAGTTGCTGGTCAGCCATTCCTGGTTTTAAACCGTCGCTTGAAAACTATAAATACCCCATTCTTCATTCATCCAAACTTTACATCCAAACCTTCTCTACTCTTGTTCTTAAGAATCTTTGCATTTCCTAGCACTTGTACCCAGATTTCTTGAGGTCTTGTAAGAACTCTCGCTTATCTTCACTCCAAATTATTAAGTGTACCCTTTTCACTTCCTCTCCTTCATCTTTTACCCTTTATTTAAAAAGAAAATGGCGAAGACTTCTAAGACAGTTCCTCAAAAAGAAATTGCTTCTTCATCAAGGCCGGTCGGCGAGGAACCAACGGCGAAAACTCCTCGTGACGCGTTTATTCTTGGCGGGTACTCGGTGACCGCCGACTTCAAAGTTGAAAAACCTTCACCCGTTCCGGGCCGGGGTGAGAAAGTATCGGAGTATATTTGCTCAATCACCGAAGAGACCCTCCCTACAGTCATAGAGGACTGCAACTGGGCCGAAAAAGACATTGTGGTTCCCGGGCCCGAAGAAGATATCACTACCTACGTTAAGGGATACTTTAGTGCTTACACTTATCCCTTTATGTTGAACCTGGTGATCATCCAATTCTAAAAGGTACGAGGTGTGCCTTGGTCAGATCCACCCCTCGTTCTGGAGGATAGTCATTCTTCTATGATTCTTTGGTAAGCAAGATTGACGGATGCCCATTCACCGTTGACCATCTGATGCCCTTATACAGTCCCCAATTCTTCCGGGGGAACTGATTAAATTTGTGCGACGGGCTACTAAAGCCACGTTCTTGAGCATCGATGAAGATCGAGACCGAATTTGGCTAGATCGATTTGTCCGAGTGAGGACCTCGGACCTGATCCCGGCCAAGGACATGCCGTTCCTCGAGGAGTGGAACACAAAACGTTAGTAAAGTTCCGTTTTCCCAAAATTTTATTTTTACTCTCTTTTTCTCCTTTCTTATCGATGTTTGGCATCGATGCAGCTGTTGCTCGAGTTCGGGATGCAGTTCCTCAACTCAAGGAGTGAGTCAAGGATATTGTCTCACAAAAATCGTATTTCGAGCGCACATGGCACAAACTTTCGAATAGCCGGTGGGAGGCCTATTCTTAAGGTGAGATTACTTTCTTGAGTGAACAACACTTGGGTTTCCTCATGCTGCTGAGTTCTTACTTACTTTTTTCTTTGCAGGTCTTTCCAAGGATGTCGCCATGAGGCCTCCATCTGGTGACGAGGATAGCCCCGTCGAGTTCCTTGCTTTGAGGCAGGAGAAGAAGAGAAGGGTTCTGAGTTCTCCGAACTCGGAGAAGAAAAAACCGAAAAGGAGGCTGGTGCGCAAATCCAAGGTAAAAAATTCTATAAAAGGTAAAAAAATCTCATGATTTGCTAATTAGCCGGTTTCTCATTGATATGTGCCTACATTCCCGCTGTGATACCTGACCGTTACAGATATTTCGCCTTCCGTTATTCGGTCTGGAAACGTTTCCTCGAGGTCATTCGAGGTTAGGGTTGATTTCGGGGTCATGAGCTCGATGTACTCGAGGATGATCATTCTGACCCCCTTGATTCGGTGGAACCCGAGGTCGATCTTCAACCCATCACATTTCAATCTGGATTTTTCATGCAACAGACGAGCCTGATTCCGACCGTCTTGCAAATAAACTATGACGCCTAGCGTGGAATGTATTTGTAGTTGAACGAGTGATGTCAAGAAAGGAAAAGTATGGTAACAGTTCAGCGAAAGCTCTCTTCAATATCGGGGAGGAAAAGTTTTGGGGTATTTGATAACTTGTTTATATCATCAGCGAAAACTCTCTTCAATACCTTTATAGAAGGTAACTCTTTTGTATTTAGTGCATAGGTAAAAATCAAGCTTAAATTTTGAGTTTCCAGAGAGGTGATTGAGTGTTCGAAAAAATTTACAAGTGTCTTGATAGCGGATTAGCGGTCATTAGGTTTCAGAATATCTGGGATTCGATATTAATCTAGTGGTTAAAAGAGTCATCGTTAAATCGTTAGTTACAAATCCATCAGACGTAATGATAGACCAAAATGAATGTTCGTAACAGCTGCGTGATTCACAGAAATGGCTACTTAGATGAGACACTATAAATACTAGTGTTTGCAACAAATTATATGTGATACAAAAATAAATTGCAACCACAATATAAATATGAAGAAACATAAGTTTATTCATAAAAAGACGCAGGTACAATTCTGTTTATCCCCTTGATTCTTCTCTCTATGATTCGAGGGCTAAAACAACGTATTTCTCGAATGTAGGATGGTGCATGCTTTCATGGATTTATTTGATATCCATGAAGTACGTTGGCGTTCTTGAAGTATTTGATTATCAAGAATTATCCGGCCATATTTTGATCTTTTTGTGATGATCCCGTGAGTTTATGAGATTTCTGAGATGATCTCCATTTTTGAGATATTTTTTAAAAGGATTATGAAATCCTTTTTATAGGCGTGACCAAGGGTTTTGGTAGGGTAGCCTCCATGCAACACTGACAAACTCATAGAGTTTCAAGAAGTCATGTAGTATCTTTAATTTAAAATTTAGCTTGATCCATTAAAATTTCGATTTCTACAACAAGCATTCGAATTACAATCAAAACACGAGTCAAACAACTATTCTTAGCATTTTGCTCTCCTTTTATCTTCAGCATTGTTCATTAAAGCTTTGCTCAAACAGTTCTTGCAATTATTTTATTCAAGGACTAAGAGAATAATAATCATCTCTTATATTTTTTGTCTATTCATTGTTCATCTTCATATTTATGCTAATTCCTTGGTTAATTTTAGAGTGAATCATTTGCTTGTAGCCTAACTAATATAAATTTAATTGATTTTATCTAATAATCAAATTATAGGTTAAATAATTTGTTACCCACCGTGGAGCTCAAGCAATTTCGATATTCATTCATGTCCCGACCCAAAATCCCAATCATGGGCCATGATGGTGCCTAACATGTGCTTCCTAGGCAAGCCAACATTAGCTAAATGATTAAAGCAGTATAATAATGTAAAAACATAATAATAAGAAATAAAGAGCAAAACCTCGTAAAATGCATAATAAATCCATAACTATCGCTGTCTAAGACTATTCCGTGAATCTAGTGTCACAAGTACATGAACCACTAGAATACTACATATAAAGTCTGAAAGGTAATGCAAAAACTATTTCTGATAGAATAGGTCCGAGCAATCACCTCTGAATGCTGCTTGGACCAGCATTGGGATTTGCACAAGAAGTGCAAAAATATAGTATGCATACAACTGATCCCATGTACTCAGTAAGTGTCGAGCTTAATCCCGACGAGATAGTGACGATACTATGACAAGATACTCACTGAAAATCTGTACGAATAATAAGCAGAAAAGCAATAACAATGGAGAGAAACAAAAATAAATAGATATTAGAGGGCTGCGGAATAACACCACATTGCAACCTCAAAACACAACACAGTGACAGAGCATAACAACAAGATTAACTACATAACACCCTTTCTGTTGCGGCTTGCAACCTGATCCCAAATATCAATATCAATTTAAATATTATTGTGGCGCGCAATCCGATCCAATATATAGCAATACTGTTGCTGCGTGCAACCGGTCCAATATATAATAATAGTTTTGCGGAGTGCAACCCGATACGATATATATAATAATACTGTTGCGACGCAGTCCGATTCGATATATTTAATAATATTGCTATGGCGCGTAATCCAATCTGATATATCAGTAACAACCAAATACATCGAATCTCACAACATAACATGAAAGGAACTAAAACGCATAATTAATCCTCTACGGTAATCCGATATAACATAGTAAAGTGATACAAAAAACAAGTAAAGTCAATAAGGCATGTAAAGACATGAGAGAGGTAAAAGCATCTATTTAATATCATATAAGAGCACATAACAATTAAAAACATGTAATAAGGGAATACACATATAGCAAGTAAAACATGCATCAAGTATGAGTACCTAACAAGTAAAACATGAATTAAGTACAGACATGGTATACTTAATGATGTAAAATAAGTAATACACCCCACCCCATGCTTAAACCCATGATAACAGATATACACTCGCCACCTTGCATATCTGCCGCCCTCACATATGGTCACTTAGTAAATAGACTAATCATGTTCTAATTCCCTCAAATCAAGGTTAACCATGATACTTGCTTCTTTTAGGAACAACATCAACAACTCAACATGACTTCCCCTTTAGAACAAACTTCCAAACCACCCGAATCTAGTCAACTATTGTTCAAATAAGTCAAAATAAGCTTTAGAAACTACATTCATATGAAAAATTCGATATTTATCATGTTTGGAAAAGTCAACCAAAAGTCAACTTGGCCCATGTGGTCGAAATCCGAAATTAAGACCAAATCCCAATTACCCATTCATCCCTGAGTCCAAATATGTGATTTGTTTCGAAATTCAACCTCAATTTGAGGTTTAAATCTCAATTTTATAAAATTACTAAATTCTACCCAAAATATCAATTTCTTCCATATGAAATCTAAGATCTGATAATGAAATTTATGAAAAACTAATGAAAATTAAATGAAAACAAGTTAAAGTTACTAACTTATGAAGTTGGGAAGAAACTGCTTTTCAAAAATCGCCTCTATGGAGCCTAGATTTTAAAAATGGTATAAATGAGCTAAGTCCCAAAATTTTCACATTTTACCCAACTGTAGGTATCGCAATTGCGAATACTTGTTCGCAATTCCGAAGTCTGTACATACGAGCAGCTAGTCGCAATTGTGAAACATCCCTAGAGCTTCCAATATCGCAAATGCGATGCATTGATCGCAATTGTGATCCTGGGTTTTCCGCAAGTGCGAACTCAGCTTCGCAAATGCGAAGCTGCTCTAGACTCTTTCAGTGTCGCAATTGCGACTTGAACTTCGCAAATGCGAAGGCTATATACTTCAAATGCGAACTTAGCTTTGCAGCCACTCCCTTCCCAATATCGCAAATGCAAGCAGGTTCTCAAAATTTCTAGGTTCGCATTTGTGAATAGAGCCTCGCAAATGCGAGACATACAACCCAATTACACCAACACCTTCAGCTATGCAAAAATAATCCGCAACCCATCCGAAACTCATCCGAGCCTCTCAGGCTCCAATCTGAACATTCGCACATGTATATTAATATCATATAAACTCGCTCGCATGCTCAAATCATAAAAATAACATCTACAATCAAGAATCGATCATCAAAACTCATAATTTTCAAAGTTCAAACTCAAATTTCCAATTTTCTGTATAAAGCGCGGAAACGGCTTCGGGTCACTCGGGACCCCAACAAAACATGCATACAAGTCCAAAATTATCATATAAACCTACCCGAATCGTCAAAGCAGCAATCCGCGGTCGTTTACTAAAAATGTTGACTAGTTAACTCTAATCATTATCAAAGTTAAAAATTATATTTTCTTTAAGAATTCACATTTAACTTTTCAAAAATTGACAGAGATCACGCATGCAAGTCATAAATCATCAAATTGAACTATGAAGGTCTTGAAACATAAAGGGGATGGGGGATAATACTCAGAACGACCTATCTGGTCGTTACAATTCAAGGATAGTAACAATTTTTAGTAAATTTTTATCAATTTAAACTTTCAATATGGCTGGAGATTTTCCGGTCAACACAAATGAGAATAACCAAGTTGGAGATGACTCTACTGAATACAATGAAATGATGGAGTGCATTTTCCCAACTCTCTCTGAGGAATTCCTCTATGCATCGTTCTAGGGAATCATCATATGAACATGTAACTGGAGAAGCTTTTGAAACCTTAGAGTTGACGGAATTCATACATACACAGAGAGCCTATGTTAATAAATTAAGGGAAAAAGGCTAAAATTGTTCCTCTACTTTGGACAATTAGCCACGTTTATACCCGTTTCTACTTTCCGTCTAAAATTATACCTACCGTTAGCATAGTAAATAAAATTACCCCTAATACTAATGGATATCCAACGTGGCACCTGGGACCCCATAATAATTTGCCAACTAAGCAAATAAGAACCCATTTTTAAAAATTGGCCTGACCCGATTGGATTACAATAGAACCCATTAATTAGTCTTCTTCTTCGTCGATTAAAGAAGACCATATTCAGCCGGAGTTGAATAAATGGCCAGAATCCGGTCAAAGTTCTTCAGATCTGGGTCCCTGAAACAAAAGAGAAATAACATTAATGGGGGTGGGCGTCTCCAGCTAAGCCCGATTCACCATCGCCGGCAAGTTTATCTCCATGTCCGATTGAGAAACACAGTCTTCTTTAATTTAAAATCAAAGAAAATCCCCTAAAATTTACTATTACAAATAGTCATCAGATTGGTTTTCAAAAATTACACTGATAAAACAAGAGATATTTATACTTCAAAAAGTGAACTTTCCCACATATCATTCCAAATAATTAATTTTCTCTCATAAATTGGACCCATAAGTTTACATGAAAAACATACCCATCAAACTCAAAATATTTTGTGATTCTTCAGAAAGAATTTATGAAATTTCTTTGGTGAAACAACTGGGTTCACGATGCCGGTTATGGTGTTTTTCATTTCATTTTCGATGGTTGACGTCGCCGGATTAATAGAGTGATTCTTCTGGTAAGACTTTTTTACTTTTGAAAAGTATGTGATAGTCACAATTTGAAGAAATTTTTAGGGATGATTGACTACGGGTGCAGTGTATTTTCATAAAGGTGGTTGGTTGGATTTCTTTGAGCTACCACACACTGGTTGGATAGTTGGGTCAAATAAATGGGTTGGGTAGTTGTGTGGGTCAAATAAATGGGTACGGTTCTTTTAAATTTGTGTTGATATGGGTTCTTATTTGCTTAGTTGGCAAATTATTATGGGGTCCCAGGTGCCACGTTGAATATCTATTAGTATTAGGGGTAATTTTATTTACTATGCTAACGGTAGGTACAATTTTAGACGGAAAATAAAAACGAGTATAAACGTGGTTAATTGTCCAAAGTAGAGGGACAATTTTGGCCTTTATCCCATAAATTAATAAGGACATAATGAATAAAGGTAACTATGAGTGCTAGGTCACTTGCGTTACCAAGAATCGATCTTGCTACTCTAACTATTGCACACCAAAAATCTGGTACTCTGGGGCTTCCATATGGCGCCAGAGGGGAAGGTTCAGGTACAACTAAATTTAGATTTATAAGATTTAATTTCATTTCCGCAAAAATATCTCAAGGAGCAAGGTGAACGTATCGAGAAAATACCTGAAATCCCACCCTAGACAAAGAGAATCGATATGGACAAATACTTGCAACAGTCTTGAAAAGCGAGTGCCACTCCGTTATCAATTCTAAAGTAATTTAAGGTGCCGAATATTCCAAAGTATGACGGGATTCAGATCCCCCGGATTATGTGATAGCATATATGATAGGAACCAAAGGAAATGATTTGATAAAATCAAAGATTGAACCAGTACTCGAAAAGAAGTTTGGAGAAACAATCATGACAAGAGCGATAACTTGTTATATTGTCCTTCCCAAAAATTCGATTAGCTCTTTTTTCGAGATTGAAAAGGCCTTCATTAAGGCACATACCGGATCCTAGAAAGTTGAAGAAAAAATGGAAAAATCAAATTAGCAAGGGACCACTGTGCAACTCCATGAATTCATTGAGCATTTTGAGAGAGAGAGAGAGAGAGAGAGAGAGAGAGAGAGAGAGAGAGTTTTTGCCTCCGATTCCTATCAATTGGGAGGCAATATCATTTGAGAAGAATTTGAAATAAAGAAGCTTCGAAGCCACCAGAAGGGTGAACGAAAGAATTCCCACCAATAACCCAAAATGATCTGTACAACCAATACAACACCAAGATTCGAATAGTGAAAGATACGATAAGTCACTCTAACATTGATAACTTGTTCGGAAGTAGTTTCACCGAACGTTCGGATAGTTCATCAAGAAGAACAACGTCTGATAAGAGAAATTCGAGGAACTGCTATAACCATTACTCTAGACCCTCAAGGCGTGATATTAAAAGAAGGAAGTTGTCAAATAGGGATAGCCGAGGGAACATTCAAAAGATCTTCACACAGGAAAAAATTAGATACGCCTAAAATTGAAGACTATTACTAAGTATCGCCGAACTAGCGACTGTATCAAGAGAATGATATGAGTGCTTGCATCGTTGGTACATGTTAGTTAAGTTAGTTAGGGAAGGGACTTAAGGTGAGTTTTATAATTGTTAGTTTAGTCCCACTAAGTTTTAAGTAAAAGTTTCAGTAACTACACATTGACCCATGTAATTTTCCTCTGCCATACACAAACAGTCCTAGTGTCTAAATAGGGAATTTGTCAGATGAGGCATCTTCTTTTTTGTCTTCTATATATTGTAATTATCCTATTGTAGTAGAGTATCATTAAGAGAATATACTCCTTTTTTACCCTAGCTAGCTTCTTCTTCTTGTTTCCTTATTTTTCTTTCTTAATTTTCCGCAGATGCCTCCTTCTTTTCCTTCCTTTTCCCTTTCATTTACTGTTCCATTGCTTGATCGTATCAGTTGGTATCAGAGCACTTTCTTGGCTCTGTGATTATGGTAAGTGAGATGGATGGAGTTATGACTACACTACACAAAATCTCCACTGAAATGTCCAAGTTCTCAGCTCGACAAAAGCAACTGGAGTCTGTGCAAGAGCTGAATAGTAGGCAGCAATATGACTCCTTGAATGAGCTAAGAGAGGTCCTTAATGAGGTTATTCTTGGTGGTAAACGACCAGAGAGGGACAAAAAGGCATCAATGGAAGAAGGTGAGCTATACTCCCCTCATGACAGACCTTTTGACTTCGGGGAAGTAGCCACTCCTAATACGAGTAACATTCATGTGACACCTACAAATGCCCTCACTTTTCCTGTTGTTTCCTCTACTCAGAACCCCAAAACTCCTGCTACAAACCCCATAACTACCAGTACAACCTCCAACATTACTCACTCCAATATAGCCCAACCACCACCAGTACCCCTTATGAGACCAGCTGTGAGTAACATCACCACTGTGCCTCCACCTCCACCATATGTGCCATCAAACCTCCTTTCTCTACACTCTAGATCTACTGCCTTCCAGCCCTTAAACTTCCCAGCCCCACCATCTGGTCCAAGAACTTATCAAACCACAGCTAATTGGAACCAGGGAACTATGGGGGTAACACCACCCTACCTGCCTTATAATCAACATCCTCCATTCCAAGCTTCTTATTTTTCTCAGCCCAGTCACATACCCCCTCCTCTATACCACCATACTCCATACATACCCACCCCTCCTCAGAACCCCTACTATGCTAGTGTCCCTAACTAGATGCCAAGCCATAGTGGCAACCATGATTCTCTTCCTAATATACCCTACAACAAATACACCAAGGTTTGATGGGGAAGACCTAAGGACTTGGCTCTATAAGGTGGAGCAGATTTTTGCAGATGAGGAAGTGTCAATACAACAAAGGATGAAGCTAGTCTCATTACATTTTGAGGGAGATGCCCTTCAATGGCATCTAGGCTACATGAGAAGCAGGAGTCAGATGCCCTTACCTACCTGGGAGGAGTATATATGGGCTCTTTGTGACAGTTTTGGGGCTGAGTATTCAGACCCCATGACAGATTTGATGAATATCAAACATACAGGGTCAGTGAAGGACTACCAAAAGGCCTTTGTAAGTGTGATGACTAGAATTAATCTATCTACAAAGCATGCCATCAGTATTTTCCTTAACAACTTGAAGCCTGAGCTTAGGAATGCAGTCAAGGTGAGCAATCCTACAAGCCTTCCACAAGCCTACTACTTAGCTAGGCTACAAGAAGCAAACTTTGCTGCACAATGTAAGGCAATAAAGGGAACTATATCAGCCTCAAGCACAACCAGACCAACCCCCTACCAAGGAACCAATAGTCTGCCAAAAGGAAATCCCATGATCTACCCTAAACCTGCTGCTGCAAATTTGGATACTAACAGGAGAAGGAGACTAACACCAGCTGAAATGGATGAAAAGAGGTCCAATGGACTCTGTTTCTTCTGTGATGAAAATTTCACCCCAAGACACAAATGCAAGGCCAAAAAGCATTTGTACTCAATAGAGCTTGAGGAAAGCTCAGAGGTGGTACAAGAAGACCCTGATCTTGACTTACCCAATGAGGAGCAGGAAGCTGTGGAAGAGACCATTGAAAGCTTTGAGATATCATTAGAGGACTTGAATGGCTCTAAGGGGTATAAGACACTGAGAATACAAGGTTTCACTGAGCAAAAACCTATCAATATCCTAATTAATAGTGGCTCCACTCACAATTTCATCAATGAACAGACATCTAAGAGGCTTGGTTGTAAGGTCTATCAGATGAGCCCACGGGATGTGTCAGTAGCTGATGGAAGGGTAATCAAATCTGTAAAGGGCAGTAAGGAGTTCACATGGTTGATGCAAGGGGTGGTATTTACAGATGATTTCTTAGTTCTGCCAATAGGCAGTTGTGATGTGGTCCTATGTATACAGTGGCTCTGGATGCAATTCTTATATAAGGGTAAATCAGTTACTCTGCAAGGCACTCCTCCATATTTCAAGACAGTGCAGGCTAAGGCCTTCAACAACATCTCAGCCAACACTGCACAAATCTTTATGATCAAGGTTGGCCAAGAAAAGGACAGTGAAGAGGAATTGACTCCAATGCAACAGGAGACCCCTATGGAAATACAAGAACTGTTGGAAGGATACAAAGAGCTGTTTGAAGAGCCTAAGCAACTACCACCTTCAAAGGGGGTATTTGACCATCACATCCCTCTAATGGCAGGTAGTACTCCTGTGAATGCTCGAGCCTACAGGTATTCTCCAATTCAGAAGGGTGTTACAGAAGAGATGACACAAGAATTGCTGAATCAAGGCCTTATTCAATATAGCTCTAGTTCATACGCCTCACCTGTAGTCCTAGTGAACAAGAAGGATGGCTCCTGGAGGCTATGTATTGACTACAGGGCTTTGAATAAGGTAACTATCAAGGATAGGTTCCCTATTCCACTCATTGAGGAGCTATTGGATGAGTTGGGAGGGTCCAGGATTTACTCAAAGATTGATCTGAGGGATGGTTATCACCAGATCAGGATGGCACCTTCAGATATCCATAAGACAGCCTTTAGAACCCATTCAGGCCACTATAAGTACTTAGTTATGCCTTTTGGCCTAACTAATGCACCATCAAGCTTTCAAGGGCTGATGAACCATATTTTTAAAGCCTATATGAGGAAGTTCATCCTGGTATTTTTTGATGATATCCTGGTATTCAACAAAAGCCTTGAGGACCACCTACAACATCTCCGAACAACTTTTGATTTGCTGGTGCAACACCAACTATTTGCTAAGGGAAGCAAGTGTGTTTTTGCAACTGACAAGATTGAGTACTTAGGCCACTACATATCAACTGCAGGTGTGGCTACTGACCCAAAAAAGATAGAGGCTGTCCAAACATGGCCCATACCTATTAACCTTAAACAATTGAGGGGTTTTGTAGGCCTAGCAGGGTACTATAGAAGGTTCATTAAAGGGTATGGTGTGGTGAGCAAACCAATTACTAATCTGCTAAAAAAGGACAGTTTCCATTGGTCTGAAGAAACTACTACAACATTCAACAACTTGAAGAAGGCTTTGACATCTGCTCCTGTATTGGCCCTTCCTGATTTCTCACTTCCATTTGTGGTGGAAACTGATGCTTGTAGTTTAGGGATTGGTGCTATCCTTATGCAACAAGGTCAGCCAATTGCATACCTGAGCAAGGGACTATCAGTCCAACACCAATCCCTATCTGTATATGACAAGGAACTCCTAGCCTTGGTAATGGTTATAACAAAGTGGACTCAATACCTAACAGGAAGGCCTTTCATTGTGAAAACTGACCAAAAGGCACTTAAGTTCCTGTTGGAACAGAAACTGCATACAGGCTCTCAACTCAAGTGGATCACCAAACTAATGCAGTATGATTTTGTAATTGAATATAAGAAAGGAAAGGAGAACAAGGCAGCAGATGCTTTGTCCAGACTGCCTCTAGTAGAATTGGCTTCCCTAACCTTGGCCACTGTCAGGACTGACTTGTTAGATCTTATCATTCAGAGCTGGTCTCTTGACTCTGAACTCATGACACTAATCAACCAGCTTAAGCAAGGGCATGAGGTATTAAATGGATATACATTTGTTCATGAGAAGCTAAGAAGAAATGGAAAGCTGGTTGTAAGACCAAATAATCAGCTAAGGCAAGACATCATTCAACTATGGCACAAATCTATTCATGGGGGCCACTCAGGAATTGATCACACCTACAGGATGATTGCTGCTCTTTTTTATTGGAAGGGCCTAAAAGAGGATGTTCAATGTCATGTCAAGCAATGTGACATCTGCCAAAAGAGTAAGTATGAGACCACTGCCTACCCTGGGCTAATGCAACCACTCAAGCTTCCCTCTATGGCTTGGAGTAGCATAAGCATGGACTTCATTGAGGGATTGCCAAAATCCAATGGTAAATTTGTCATTTGGGTAGTAGTGGACAGGTTAACAAAGTATGCCCACTTTATAGGTGTCTCCCACCCCTATTCAGCTAGTGACATTGCCAAGCTGTTCATGGATCATGTTTTTAAGTTACATGGAATTCCTGAAGACATAGTCAGTGATAGAGATCTAGTTTTCACTAGCAAACTGTGGAAGGAACTCTTCTCCATGCATGGGGTCACACTCAGCACCTCCACAGCATACCACCCACAATCTGATGGTCAAACTGAGGTGGTCAATAGGTGTTTTTGTTTTGACTCACCTAAGGACTGGTTTCTTTACCTGCCAGCTGCTGAATGGTGGTACAACACCTCCTTTCACTCATCTATCCAAACCATTCCCTATGAGGCCCTATATGGTCAACCCCTACCCCTACACTTACCTTATATAGCAGGGGATTTAGTCATGGAGGAGGTGAACAGGAGTCTGCTCACTCGAGAACTCAAGTACCAATTGTTGAAATTTCATATACAAAGAGCTCAACAAAGAATGACCATCCAAGCCAACAAACATAGGACTGATAGACATTTCAAGGAAGGAGATTGGGTGTACCTTAAAATACAAACCTACAGGCAGACCACAGTAGCAGGCAACCACTTTTCAAAATTATCAGCAAAGTACTATGGCCCCTACCAAATCCTTCAGAAAGTTGGAATGGTCGCTTACAAGCTCTCACTACCCCCACAACTCCTCATCCATCCTACATTTCATGTTTCCCAACTTAAACCATGCCAGAAACTTCCAGAAAAGATCTCCCACCCCCCCAGTTTTGATATAGCCAGCCTATATTGCCCTCAACCACAACAAATTTTGGATAGACGTCTAGTGCAGAAAGGGAACAAGGCAATTGCACAAGTGTTGATACAATGGGAACATTCTACACTAGAGCAGGCCACTTGGGAAGATTATCACTCCTTGAGGACCAGGTTTCCTACCTTCCTTCCTTGAGGAGAAGGAAGATTTCAACAGGGGAGATATGATATGAGTGCTTGTGTAGTTGGTACCTTGTGCATAGAGATTGGTACATGTTAGTTAAGTTAGTTAGGGAAGGGACTTAAGGTGAGTTTTATAATTGTTAGTTTAGTCCCACTAAGTTTTAAGTAAAAGTTTCAGTAACTACACATTGACCCATGTAATTTTCCTCTGCCATACACAAACAATCCTAGTGTCTAAATAGGGAATTTGTCAGATGAGGCATCTTCTATTTTGTCTTCAATATATTGTAATTGTACTATTGTAGTAGAGTATCATTAAGAGAATATACTCCTTTTTTACCCTAGCTAGCTTCTTCTTCTTGTTTTCTTATTTTTCTTTCTTAATTTTCCGCAGTTGCCTCCTTCTTTTCCTTCCTTTTCCCTTTTGTTTACTGTTCCATTGCTTGATCGTATCAGAGAAATAGGAGACAAGATAAGATGAACAATAGAAATGAGGTCAAACCCAAGCAAAAGAAATCATGAATTCTTGTTTGAATTTCACAACGAACATGGTCATAAAATCCTAGACCGTAGGGTCTTGCAAAATGAGGTAGCTCGTCTCTTGAAGGAAGGATATCTCACAAAATTGTTTAGTGAAAAAGGCAAGAAATACTACATGAAAAATCAGAGCAAGGAAGGACCTCAAGGTCCATCACCCAAACGAAAGGTCAATGTTACTTTTGGAGGACAAGAATTTAATGGAGTGACATATACAACAACAAAGAAAGTTTCTTAAATGTCAATCAAACATGAAAAATGTAGGCGAGAAACATTAACCGAAGAAAGTATCAATTTCGACGATCAAGATACAGACGAACTTTGATGCTACATAAGGACGACCTGGTAATTGTAGGATCGCTTATATGTGTTCGTAACAAGCAGCGGAAGATAATAATAATCCTAGATAGAACTTTTCGTGTTTAAAAATTATTTACCTGTCAAAGATCGGATCTAAGACGTACCTGGTGAGGAGAGTCTTGTTTCAAAATTTTCTTCGATAGTGCGAAGACTCTATGCGTATCCACACCGAGACCGATCCTTACTATCAACTCTTTGATCAATAAAAACCCGTGAACAAATTGAACAAAAATATTGTGCTGAAATTTTTCTAAAAAATCTCAACTTAATGTTACATGACAAGAACTATTATTGTCAAAAATGTTTTCTCTTGATTTTTATGGCTTCTCAAACCTTTTATTTTTCACTTCAAAAATGGAAGATGAAAAATGTGAAAGAATTAAGAGTTTTGCTACTACAATGGAATGTCTTCCAATTCTAAATCAAGACTAAGTCTTTTAATATAAAAGTTAAATCCATTTAAAAATATATCTCATTCTAAGTGGAATGAAGATGACAAACTTCCTTTATTAACTTTGTAAAAGTTTTCCATTGAAGAATATATCCCATTCTAAATGGAATGAATATGACAAACTTCCTTTATTAACTTTATAAAAGTTTTCTATTGAAAAATATATCCCATTCTAAATGGAATGAATATGACAAACTTCGTTTATTAACTTCATAAAAGTTTTCCATTGAAAAATATATCCCATTCTAAATAGGATGAATCTTCCAAGATCTTGAGGAGTTTGAATTGGATTCTTTCGTAGGAATTCTTTCATGGAATTCCACATCCAATCCAAATTGGATCAAGTGTTCTTCATTAGTATTGTGTATATATATATATATACACACCTTATATATACAAATATTAATTATATATATCTCATATATATATTTCAACCAAGAGATAAAATTTAATATTTTTTTCCAAATAGAAACTTCAATTTATACACAATAGTAATTATATCATCTGTGCTAGCAAAGAATATAATAATATTTCATTTGGACTAATTTTCACACCTCCTTTTTCGCTACTACACCCCGTGAAGGGCATAATAAAGGAGTTTTTCCAATTAAAGGACAATCGAAATGGGATTCATTTTATTTAAGATTCAGAGTCGCCACTTGGGAGATTTATGGTGTACAAAGTCACTGGTTTGAATCCCGAATCGAGAAAATGGCTTGACTCTGTTTAACAGTTGCGAACCAGAAACCTGAGTAAGGAATTCTGTTAATCCGGGAGAAGGAGTTAGGCACTCCCTAGTTCTATGGTTCTAGCACGATCGCTCAACTGCTATATTTGGCTAAATTTTGATTTTAATACATGTTAACCTATGTGCCTTTTATTCGTAAACCGCTTTTTATCTTTATTTTAATAAGAATTACAACGTCGTGCAAATGTATCTCAAACCAAGTTGCACCAGTGCACCCGTGGCTTTTGACACATTTCGACTTTGTTGAGATTTGGATTTAGGTCACATAAATGTGCACCCGTATTTAGGAAAGTAATATTATTAAAATACGCGCCTAAATATTCTAACGTATTATTATTTTGGGGAAGGCCATGAAATTCGCTAAACAGCCCTCCCGAATTCTAAGTAATTTTAGTAACCAATTATTGAGGGCCCCGCCTTTTGTATTTAATTGGGCGAGGCTCGTCTCATCATTTAATTAAAAGGCCAACTTAAAAGTAACTACAATTTTCTATTGATAAATTATATCAAAAAAGAAATAAACTTATCTACGTGGGGGTTGAATTACTAAGCAAAAAATAAGAACTATATTTTGTAGTCCAAACTCAACCAATGCGTTGGACCATCAGTGGGATCCAAAACGGCCCAGTGAACCAAGCCCGTGACAGCTGATTTCTGCACCCAAACAATCAAGAGTGCCTGGGATCGAATCCTGTAGGCTGGATTGCATTCCAAATGGCACTCGTTAGAGCCAATGCCCGCTGAAACGCATGGATCCTAAATTTAGCCAATCACATGATTATTTGTGACAAATGGAAACGCAATTGAGAACTGATATTAACAACAGTTTACAAGCACTAATAGCCCGTTAATAGTGAGTGAAAATTGTCAAACTAACTCACAGGTAAGCTCAGCTAACAACTCAAACAAACCTCACACTTGGATGCATAATTCAAATCATAAATTAATCAAAGGTTTTTCAAATTGACTCAAGCTAACTTAAATGAGAGTTACTATTCAAATTTCCATTTCCAAATACAAATATCACCTAGGTTCAGTCCTGTTATTACACATCATAAGCTGTAATTGAAACTTAATTACAATCATCCATCAATTGTTCAATACATCAACATTCTCTTCAGTCACAGGTGCAGCATTCATCTAACAAGATTATTTCACATGTGGACACAAAATAGAAATCAAATAGACTCAGCGACTGTTTTGGACATATTTCTTCATTTGATTTTCAAATCGAATTCATTGATCCTTCACAGTATGTACAAGGCTAGGAAGAGTACCTGGAAACAGAAGTACAACAAGAGAAAAAAATCAGCAGCAGTTATATAGCAACAGGACAATACGATTCAGGCAGCAACACTTTGAGTGAGTCAACAACAACAATAAACAACCCAGGAAATTGGAAATATAACCCAGAAATGTTTAAATCCACACGGAAACCACCAAATCCAGCAGGAATTATACCAAACCAACTCGAAACAGACCAACACACCTTTAGACCCAAAGCTAGGAGACAGAATACCAAAGAATAAATCTGGAAATCACTCAACAATCAATAAAACAGTAGAAATATTTTTGGTTTTTACTGATTTCTTTCTAATGTTTTTGGATTTTGGAATGTTTAAAAATTCAAATTGAAATCTGAACTTGAAAAAAAATTTGGGGGGAATTTTGGAGGCTCCAAACTTCTTGTTCAAGGCATAGTGATGCCTTTTTATAGGCACAAATGAGGGGCAGAATGTTCTGGACATTTTTACTCATTTATTCTCACTTTTAATTTCAGATATTACTTATTAAAACTCCAATTTGTGACTTGTTATCCAAGTTATTGCAACTAGAATGCTAAAACTTACACCTAGACCCCTTTTAGAAGGATCTAGGGTGTTCTAGCTTGGCTTTCCTACCCTTAAAATACCTATTCTACCCTTAAATGAGTTCTGAAATTACTAGTCTTAACAAATTGAGCCATTTCTAATGCCCAAAGTACCCTCGAATACCCCTAAAATTACTAGCCTTAATGTGAACTATAACCCCCAACCCCTTACCCAGCTTGTATAATTGTAACAGCTAATTGGACTAAACATGGAATTAAAGAAGTAACAATCAATGATTAACCTTAAACTAACTAAACTAAATTTCTTAAAATCAACTAAAAACAAACAGAACTACTGAATTAATCCTAATTAGTCAAAACTAAGAGTAAATCAAACACAAACAAACAGAACCTAACACATCATCAAATGTTAAAC
>MU711099.1:5831-26517 GCA_026770625.1 Nicotiana glauca | reverse complement strand
GTGTTGCTAATCATAGTGATTTGACAAGGGTATGTGTTTCAGAAAAAGGGCAATGTGATTAAGTTGATGGCACTTCGGTAGTGTTGCAGCATTTTTCTTGATAGATCGACTGTTGATATTTGAGTGTGTTTGATGGCACAGGAGAATTTTAGAATATCTTCGAGGAATGACTGAGTGCTCGAGGGGTAATATGTATTTATACTGCAGAACTTGGGATCAGGCATAGTAATTTGTGTGCTATGTGGATAGTGTCTATAGGTACCGTTAGCGGCTACTGGGATTGGAGCCCGAGTGGGTCCTTCTTTGTTGGTATGTTAGATTTTGTATATGATGCTGAGCTGTAGATTGGTTGCCACAATGTGGGTTGTTCTAGACTATTGTGCTATGGTCTATGTCGGAAAGGCCATCGGTTGCGTGGCGAGGTGCATCGGATTATGATATAGCAGAGTGGTTGGTATTCCAAAGATCAGCAGATGGCTGGGAAGGATTGCTTTCCTTAATTGGGCCTTTGTGATGGATGTCAGTATAGAGGGTTCTACTATTAATTCAGTTCCGGTATTGAGGAACTCTTTTTCAAATGCGTTTCTTGTGGCCGGGCATGTCGTCGGGCGAGATTGTGGATTTCGATATTGATTTGGTGTCGGGCACCGTATTGTACGGCTCTGGCAGGAGTTATAAAAAGGGGAATGAGTAGCTTCAAGCTTCTTGGTATTGAGTTCGTTGGCAGGCCGATGTGGCTACGTATTCAGATTGAGATGGTTTGGTTGGCCCCGATATGCATTGTTGAGGGGTAGGTTGAATCTACCGTTATTGAGCTTGTTAGTGATCTGGGGAGATCTATGAGTTGCTTTTTCTGTGCCGTGAGGCGTTATGATTTCCGGACTGTGGGCACATATAGTGCGGTGCTATCGAGATTCATAGTGGAAGTTGAGGGGGGAGGACCTCAGTTGTGTTTGAGTTTTGTAGCTGACGACGCTATATGTAGATATTATTAGGCACTCAGTATTTTGTTGTAATGAGCAAATTTGGCTTGATGTGCATCTCCTTCGGTGAGATACATGTATGGATCGGGTGGCACGCCGCCATGGGTATGTTATCTGGATTGGGTTGCACGCCGCAACAGTGTGATGTTGGGAATAGTTTTCCATATGTTACTTGGTATGTCATGCTTCCTGGTTTCTGAAGAAAGTCCGTATTGGGTGTTGCTCGGCGAATGGTGCATCGGTTGTGTCCTTTCAAGATTGAATGGTGTATATTACTTGCTTCACCATGGATGTGAGGGATTATTTGGTTTCAGACATCAATCTGTGCGCGGCTGTCTATTTTGAGCATAGTGACTTGAGGACTTCATGTGTAACAGTGTTTGGATAAGATTGCGCATTGTAGCGGGGCTACGTGGAGATTAGACCCTTCGGGGTAGATACAGGTATTCTATTTCTATGATGTGGGACGGGGTCCCAACCTTGTGTTGTGATGGTACTGAGGAGTTTGAGTTACAGCTCTTTTGTTTGAGTGATTTGTCATGATTTGAGTATGTTCAGACCGCCCATCATTGTTGCGTGGATTATGCAAGTTGTGGCTTAGGCATGTGATGAGGTGTCATATCACCAGAGTGGTGCATTGAATTCGAGGTGATGTTGGAGTCATTAATAAATGCAAACAGATGTGATTTCAGCTGGTTAGAGGGTCCATATCGAGGTTGTTAGTCAAGAAGGAAGTGGCTTCATGTATGGATGACCTGAGGAATGGTTACGGTTTATCGCGTGTTTTATTTATCGTTGGCAGTATATGAAATTGATGTAATAAGACTTTAGCTAATAAGAGGTTCTGATTTTGAGTATGAATTCGGAAAGTGCAATGTGGTTCTACGGTTTATGGCCTAGATGGACAGTTAAATTTCAGCGGAGTTGTATTATCGGACCTATGCAAGATAGGGTGACGAGGGATCACCCCGGTTATATGCCTGGTAAGGTTGTTCAGTTCTTGGTTGGCTTCTAGGACAACTCTGGGCACGCTCGAGGACGAGCGTTTGTTTAAGTTGGGGAGGATGTGACGACCCGGCCCGTTGTCACGTGAGTTACTGCCCCGTTTCCCTCATATTATGCTTCATTATGTTTCAATATCAGTATTTGAGTTGATCGGGTAGAATTGGATTGGTTTTAGTTGGAAATGAGGCACTTAGCCTCTTAGAAGAAAGCTTGTTTTAGAAAAGTCAACTGGAAGTTGACTATGTGGTTAGAGGGCTCGGATTGAAGACCGCATAAGCTGTTGGAGGAAACCGCATAAGCGGATGTTTGGATTGCATAAGCGGTCCCCGATGGTTTTAAGTTAGACCGCATAAGCGGTCAATATGTCGTAGAAGTGGTCCCGCATAAGCGGTAGCGGGACCGCAGAAGCGAAAATTTGCTGAAGGGTTTTAATGAAACAGTGTTCGCGAATTTCAAAGGTTAAGGAAAACATTTTGACTTTGGGAAGAGGCGATTTTGGGCGATTTGGAGAAGATTCGAAGGGGATTCCATCAGGTATGAATTTATAGACTCGAATAATGTTATTATGGTGTAAAAACATGAATTAATCACTGAAAATCCAAGGATTTAAAGGGTAAAAATGGAGGTTAGAGCTTGAAGCCTAAGAAAGTGTAAACTTGGAATTTGAGGGGTCAAATGGACTGCAATTTTGATGAATTTGATATGGGTAGACTCGTGGCGAGACGAGGAGTCCGGTAATGTGAATTTCGTAATTTTTTGATAAGTGGGCCCGGGGCTCGGGTTTTGCTAGTTTCGAGATTTTTGATATTTTTCGACTGTTTTCGATTGGGTATTGTTCCCTTAGCATATTGTAATGCATTCGCTCTGATTTTGGTTAGATTCGACGTGCGTGGAGGCCGAATTGAGGGGCAAAGGCGTCGCGAGCATGAGATTTTACCGGTTCGAGGTGAGTAATACTTGTAAATGATATCATGTGGGTTTGAAACCCCGAATTTGCACATCATAGTGATGTATTGTGGTGACTTGCACGCCAGGTATGAGCGTGGGGTAGAACACCGTTGGGGATTGTGACTTGGTCCGTCCCGATTGTTGATTTTACAGCGTGATTGATTGAAAACTACTTATGATAAATTGACTGTGCCCGTGTGGCTTGCATGCATATAACTGGACTGATTGTGGATCGGGCTGCATGCCGCAGCGAATGCTACGGTGATAGTGCGCTTAGGCTGTAGGAGCCCCTCCGTAGTCTGAACCCCCACAGTGAACGCGGGTACCCAAATGGATCGGGCTGTATGCCGCAGCGGTCATGTGCATTGCATTGCATTCACGCATTGATTCCTGTTTGTATTATGTGGAATTACATTTAGCACTATCATATCATTGACATCCATGATATTTCTTGCACTGTGTACCAGATACCCTGGTGTTATTTGTAAATAGAGTGTTGTGCCCGAGGGGCTGACTTGTGTGCGGACTTGCACTACCTGATATCGCATTCATATGCTTAATGTTGGAAAAAGAATATTTTCAAAAGAGATTTTTAAACTGAGCTAGATGTTTCTAAAGGATTTTCACGGTTTTACTATTTTGTTCAAAAGGTTGTACTGTACTATATAGCATGATGGAGTGTTCTTACGTAATTTCTTACCGCTCAGTTATTATTTACACTTATTACCACTGAGTTGGAATTACTCACTTTACTCCCTGCACCATGTGTGCAGATCTAGGTACCTCAGGAGTTTAGCTGTGCTTTTGCTGATTTCAGAGCTTATCCGGAGTTGTCGAGGTAGCTGCCTGACGTCCGCAGGACCCGACTCCTCCCCTATCCCTTTTATCATCTTTCCGCAGTTTTGAGACATTGTATTATTTGGAGTTTTGTCTCACTGTATTGTTAGAGGCTCTAGACTCTTGACCCCCAGGTCTTTGGGAGTGTATTCGGTGTTATCGTGATATTCAGTTTGGTTTCTATATATATATCAATTAAAACTTTTAGAGTTATTATTAATTAATGATATCCAAATAACTGGTTTTGAGCTTCATGCTCGGGTTGAGAGTGTAAATGGTCGGGCTTGCCTAGCAATTGTGTTGGGCGCCATCACGACCGGGATTGGGGTCGTGACAAAATACAAGTCAAAACAGTGATAAAATAGTGATAAAAATCCCCGAAGGGTTCAAATATTTGGCACGAAGCCCAATTATGGCAATCAACCCAAATCATGATGATAACAAATCAATCTCAGTCAAGTATGCAGTAAAAACATCAATCAGGATAGACCAAGTCACAATCCCCAGTAGTAAAAGACCTCGCGCTCATCATCCAACGTGTGTTTCACCTCAATATAGCACTACGATGTGCAAGCTAGGGTTTCAAACCCTCAGAATATCATTTAACATCATTACTCACCTCAATCCGAACAAAATCCTACTCCGAAATGTCATTGCCCCTTGAATCGGCCTCCAATCGACCCGAATCCAGTCGCAGTTAATTTGTTTTAGTCAATACAATATATATGAATCAATTCCGTATGAAATTACTAATTTTCTAACAGAATTTGAAATTTAACTAAAAAATTGCCCGTGGGACCCACATCTCGGAATCCGACAAAACTCATAAAATCTGACAATTCATTCAATTACGAGTCCAACCATGCCAATTTTACCAAATTCTAATAACAAATCGACCTCCAAATCTTAAATTTAAGGCATACAAAATCTCTACCAATTTCAACCCAATTTCAAATATAGGAGCATATCTCAAGGTTCTACGTCTCAAATCATAAATCTTCAGGTGGAAATTTTCTTTTAAAAATCAAAATCCAGCTTGTTTTTCAATTAGAAATTTCATATTTGAATACTCATGTCAAAAGAATAATAATTGTGTCATAAAATAGTTTAATACCTTGAATGATAATTAACTACAATTGTAGTTTGTGATTTGTTTAGCATACTGTTGCTTCGTCTGAAAACCGCGAACTAGAGGACAATTAATTTGCCTTGAATCTCGAGAGAACAAGGTTGAAAAGCTTCGTAATAGATTCAATGGCCTTTGGAATACCACTGTCAGAAGCTCCCTTTAATTTTTTCCATCATTATCATATTCTCCTTTAATATATAAAGCATCTCTAATTGAGAGTACTATTACGTGACATATGGTGCATCACAACCCAACTTGATATTCCACTTTAGTAAAAGGAATATTTATTTTTCATATTGCCAAATGGGGTCTTAATTTCATATTGTCACGGCCCGGATTTTCCACCGTCGGGAGTCGTGATGGCGCCTACTATTAGGAGCTAGGCAAGCCAATTAACTATTAACCTTTTAGGCAAACATCGACAATATTAAGGCAATGAGACATTTAATATAAAAGCGGAAGTTTTAAATATAAATAAACTAAAAACAAGTGCAGTTGTCGCATTTGCGATTAGGCCTGCCCAGGCACCACTTCGCATTTGCGATGACTGGCTTCACATTTGCGAAGCCTGCAGTTCTGAGATGCACAGCTGATTTTTCAAAGGTTCAAATGCACTCGCGGCCTATCCAAAACTCTCTCGAGCCGTTGGGGCTCCAAACCAAACATACACAAACCCTCAAAAACATCCTACAGACTTAATCATGCGATCAAATCGCCAAAATAACATCATATACATCGAATCAAGTCTCAAAACTCAAGATTTCTTCAAACTTTTCATAAACACACAGATTTTCCATTTTTGAGTCCGAAATACGTCAAATGACGTCCGTTTTCAACCAAACTTTACAGAAAGCGCATAAAGACTTACACCAGGCGTCGAAACTAAAATACGAGCCCGATACCATAGTCTTCTGATCAAATTTCCTTTCTATTTTCCTTAATTAATTTCAGAAAACAATTTCACACAAAAATTTATTTCTCGGGCATGGGACTTTGGAATTCGATTCCGAGCATACGCCCGAGTCCCATATATTTCTACGGACCCTCCGAGACCGCCCAATCACGGGTCCGGGTCCATTTACACAAAATATTGACCAAAGTCAACTTTAATCATTTTAAAGCCATATTTTTGAAATTTTCACAGAATTTAACATATAAGCTTTCCGGCTACACCCCGAGACTGCGCACGCAAATTGAGGCAAGTAAAAATAAGGTTTTCAAGGCCTCGGAAGCACGAAATGAAAGAAAAAATAGTGATGATCCCTTTGGATCGTCACACATGCGCATAAAACAAATGAGTTGAATTTATTAATCATACACTTCACCGGCTTTTATGCTAGATATTCTAGCTTATTACCACTTAAATGAGTGGAAAACATGTTTTCTCACCAAGCACTGGACTATTGTCAGAAAAGTACTTTAATTTGCAACCATACGAGCCCATTAGCTGATCATTCAGCAATTAATTATTCATATATAAAAACAAATACAAAAAAATCCGGGTACACTTCTAAGCCCGAAATTACGATACGGAGCTAATAGAATCATAAAAAAAATCTATTCTGAGGTCGTTTTCACATATTTCACCTTCTGGTCAGTTTATTCAACTTAAGCTTTCTTCTTGGAGACTAAGTGTCTCAATTCATTTCAAAACCTCACCGGACCCGAACCACTTACCCCGACAAGTCACACAGCGATTGTAAAGTATGAGTTTAGCAGTAAATGGGGAAACAAGGTTGTATTATTCAAAATGACAGGTTGGGTCATCACAAAGTGCCCCCAACCTCATTGATATTTTACGAAGAATAGGACAGAATTTTCCCTGTTTTAGGACTATCCGAAAGTTTTTCTGTCTCATAAAAAAATAACACCCAACCAATATTCACCTAAATCAGTTCACAATATTCATCAACTAATCAAAAACGAGTTTTTACCATCATTACCAACCTTATCAACATAATAATACCAAACTCATCAAAAACAAAATATATGGAAAGAAGTGAAATACTAGTAAATAGTCCAATATAACGAATGAATACTGATGACGCTAATAAAAATGACTATGGAGCAACTCTAAGAGTTCATAAGGAAGGATGATAACAAATAAATAAACTCTTCGCCCATGCGAATAAGTGTGGGGCTCACCAGGAACTATCAACTCATATACTCTAATTAACGAAATCCTCGCTCGTATAAACTGATGTCTCTGTAAAAAAAATAGCAGGGAGTGAGTCGCTAGCTCAGTGAGTAATAACACTTAACCACAGTTGTTTTTATTTGAGGACAAGTTAGAAAACATGCTAGTATATTATACAGAAAATATAATAAGAAAGCCCTTTTAGAAAGAATAAATAATAATCAGTCTCATCATCATATGTTTCGTGTAACCAAAATCAATTTCACAATTCGGTTATAAACTCGGTAAGAACTGTCTCATAGCAAATCTTTATGTTTGGGAGAAAAAGGATCATGCAATCTGTATCACTGTGTGGACCCTTTCGTAAAAGGAGTCAAATATAACTGTAGGTCCCTACTCGAGGGAAAACTGTAACTGTATGCTAGTTCTATCTTCCCACTAGCGAGGGCTATAATTGTATTTGGTAATCGGTAAATACAAGGTTTACCAGGTCTAACAAACCCGCCTTTAGCTACGGGATCCTTCAAAGTCTCCTCTCATTTATACTCAAGAAAGAGTAAATACTCTTACAAAAGTATTTTTAAAATAATAAAGGGCATATCATTTCTTATCAAATTTTGTAATTTTATTTCGCTAACGGTAATCATGTCTCAAGTAATAGTAAAACATGTTTAGTAAAAGCGATAATAATTTAAATAACTGTAACATCTCAAGTAATGGTAAAATATATCTAGTAACGGTAAAATATTCAGATTAACCGGTAAACATCTCAAGTAAACTGTTTGATACCATATCAAGTAAAGGACTTGTCCCACGTGCAATTCAAAGTATCGGTAACATATTTATTTTCAAAATTATATATAAACCATGCAGATTATGAAATACAAATTGTGGTAAGATTACTACTCACAATACTCGTGCAGGAATAGGAAACGCGTCACCTCGAGCACTTCGTTCCACTTCTTCGATTACCTACTTGTAACAAAATCAATTCACGTATAGACTTTGTGAATTACCAACATAATCGGTCCATCCCTATCACCTTTAATTAATTTTTCTATCTTCATTCCTTTAAATATGACCATTGATCCTCTGCTACGCAATTTAGTAATACTTAATTGGATAGAAACTATAGTTATATATATATATATATATTTTTTTTTTCTCATGTAGTATTATACAAGTATTACTATAGGGAAATGACATCAAAAATAACAACAATAATAATACTGCAATAATATTATTTGTGGACGAAAATACACCAACTGGCTTGAGTCGTGCTAGGCACTGTCCTAAGAAACTATTTCAGCAGTATGAAATGTTTCTCCAGGAATAAATAAGCCTACATCTATTAGGGAGGATACAAGAATAAGCAAAATAGTAAATTACAAACTCAGCTATATTAAAAGAGGGGAACCAGAGAAGTTAAACTACCACAAAGAAAGACAATAAAGGAAAGTTGGTGAATAATGAAATTAGAAGGAAAAAGAAGAAGAATTTCTTTTTGTCTTGATGATCAAAATGAGTGATTGGAAATGGCTATTTATAGCCTCATTTGCATGAAATTTTATTGTGCATGGCAAGAAGGTGGCTAATGGATTTTGCCACTTGTCAAAAGCTTCTTGCCATTTATCTCTTCCCTTCTAGAAGGCTTGCCACATGTTCTTGGGTAAGACATTTGTCCACTTTACTTGCATGCATCTTGCCATATGGATGGACATTTGTCCACATTTTTGAAAATATCACAACAGTTCCCCCACATATTTTCAAAAAATTCATAAAAGAGGAGTGAGATTTGCTGGATTTGTATGGTCCAAATGTAATAGGTTTGGTATCTTTCGGACTATAACCCAAACTTAGATCAATAAAATTTAACTCACAGAATTACTGGTGAAATGCAATATTTCTATGAACCAATAATTCCTATTGTAAGTCAGAGATTTTATCAATCACATTTTAACCCTCGGTAATTTTGTTGTTCAACGCGATTTTGTGCCCAAAAGGTCATGCACATGCCTGGTTATTCATGAGAGCTCTAGAGACTAGGCCAAAATCTCATAGGAGCGGCCCACTCCACTCTCATATAGGTAAATTCATCAAGTGTATACTGCTTTTAGATACACCACCAATAAAGGACTATGAATTTCATTAAGAGTTATAACTCAGCCTCTTAATTAATAGCAGTCAAGCACTCTCTTTTAGTGCATCAGTGTCAATATTGACTTGTTATTACCCATATAAACCTACTTCATGGGATCTCCAATCACATAGGTTGGGTTACCATCTCTATTGACAACATGTCGGCCTTAACCCCATCTCTTTTGAGGTTTGAAGAATTAATTTTTTTCCCACGGGTTTTGTCAGAGGATCGGCCAAATTAACTTCTGACTTCACATAATCAATGGAAATTATTCCATCTCTCAACAGCTGCTTTATGACATCATATCTCAATTTCATGTGTCTACTTTTATAATTATAAGATTTATTCTTTGCTACAGCTATTGCCGGTTGGCAATCACAATGTATAGACGCATGAGGCAATACGTCCTTTATTAAAGGGATATTAGCTAAGAAGTTTCTTAGCCACTCAGTCTCAGAACCAGCTAACTCAAGAGCTACAAACTCTGATTCCATAGTCTATCTAGCAATGATCGTCTGTTTAGCTAATTTCCACGATATTGCACCACCACCAAGGGTGAATACATAACCACTGGTGGATTTTGTCTCATCTGAATCAGAGATCCAGTTTGAATCACTATACCCTTCTAAAGTAGAAGGAAATCCACTATATACTATACCATAATTCATGGTCCTCCTCAAATATTTCATTAGTCTAGCTAATGCAGACCAATGCTCTCCGTTGGGATTATGAGTATATCTACTCAGTCTACACACTGCATAGGCTATATTAGGCCTTGTAAAATTCATTAAATGCATCAGACTCCCAATAATCTGAGCATATTTAGACTGAGCAACTGGGTCACCATTATTCTTTTTCAACTGAGAGTTAGCATCAAAAGGAGTGCTCACAGATGTGACATTAAAATATTCAAACTTCTTAAGAAGTCTCTCAACATAATGTTCTTGTGACAAGATTATTCCATCTTCACTCCTTATAACTTTAACTCCCAATATTGTATTTACTTCACCCAGATCTTTCATATCAAAATTAGCAGACAAAAATAATTTAGTACTTTGCACAATATTTAAACTTGTACCAAATATAAGCATGTCATCAACCTATAGACATATTATCACATAATCATTGTCTACCAATTAAGTATAAACACATTTATCCACCTCAACTGAAGAAAAATCTTCTCTCAGTAAGACTTGTTCAAATTTCTCGTACCACTGCTTAGGAGCTTGTTTAAGACCATAAAGAGATTTAATTAATTTATAAACTTTATTTTCTTTTCCAGGAATGACACAACCTTTAGGTTGAACCATATAAATCTCTTCTTCTAAATCACCATTTAGAAAAGAGATTTTCACATCCATTGGGTGGATAAAAAGCTTACGGATTGAAGCTAAGGCAATTAAAATTCGAATAGAAGAAATTCTAGTCACTGGTGCAAATGTATCAAAATAGTCTATATTTTGTTTTTGAGAAAATCTTTTTGCTACTAGAGCTTTATATTTATCTAAAGATCCATCAGGATTAAATTTCTTTTTGAAAATCCATTTACAACCAATAGGTTCTGCACCAGGAGGTAAGTCAGTTAAAATTCATGTATTATTTTTAATAATAGAATCAATTTCAACTTTTATTGTCTCTTTCCAATTATTTAGCATCTGAAGAAGATATAGCTTCAAAATAATTTGATGGTTCATTATCGACAAGAAATGTTTGAAAATCTTTTCCATATGAAAATTATTTTTATCTAGGCCTTTTACTCCTTCTCAATTCCTCATTAGAGGTAATTTCACTATTTGTTTCAACAGGTGTATGAGAAATTTTATCAGATAGTGAAAAAATATGTTCAAAGAATTCTACATTCTTTGTTTCAATTATCGTATTGCAATCAAGCACATCACTTTTTAAAACAAGAAACCTATATGCAGCACTATGTTCATCATATCCAATAAGCATGCAATCAACAGTTTTAGAACCTATTTTTCTCTTTTTAGGTTCAGGCAAAAGAACTTTAGCAAGACACCCACACACTTTTAAATATTTTAAATTAGGTTTATAACCCTTCCACAATTCATAAGGAGTTTTTCCTGTTCTTCTATGTGGTATTCTATTTTGTAAGTGACATGTAGATAGAATAGCTTCACCCCACAAGTTATCAGGAGCATTAGAACTGACTAACATAGAGTTCAACATCTCTTTCAATGTTCTATTTTTCCTTTCAGCTACTCCATTTGACTTAGGTGAATAAGGCGGAGTTACTTCATGAATTATTCCATTCTTTTCACAAAAATCATTTGGAGATAAATATTCTCGACCTCTATCTGATCTAATTCTCTTGATTTTTCTACTAAGTTGATTTTCAACCTCAGTTTTATAGGAAATAAAAGCATTAAATGCATCATCTTTATTTCTAAGCAAATACAACTTAGTATATCTACAAAAATCATCAATAAAAGTTACATAATATCTTTTACCACCTCCAGTCATAGTCTGCTTCAAGTCGCCTAAATCAGTGTGAATTAAAGATAACAATGATGGCACCTAGTCCCTACGACTAGGTAAGCCTAACAATGCGGAAATAACATAACATGCGGAAATGAATAACTAACTAAACAAACTAGAAGGGTAACTGTATATAAATGCCGCTCGACATATACAATCCAAAAAATGCGGAAGTCTACAGCATCGTCCCTAAAACCCGAAAACTAACGGGAACACAAGCTAACGGAAAGTAATACACGGCTCTAACTCCAAAATGTCTAAAGCAAAAGTACTAAAGGAAAAGCTAACTGGTAAAACTAGAATAAGATAGAGACTCCTGGTCTGCGGACGCGGTAGATGTACCTCGAAGTCTCTGCTAGATCTCTCCGCCTCGAGAGTGATACGCCTGAGATGAAATACCTGGATCTGCACATGAAAACACATGCACAGAAGGGGCATGAGTACACCACAGAGGTACTCAGTAAGTGCCAAGCATAATCATGGTTGGGTAGTGACGAGGAAGGTCAGGGCCCTACTGAGAACAATAACAATAATAATAAGTCTTGCAATAGTATGAAATAAACAGAAATAATGGGTACAATAATGAAGTAAGACAGTTTATACAAGACAACAATTAACATTCAGAGAATACGATAATACAGAGTAAAACAGCTCAATATCAATACCAACAACGAGAATCTCCCAGGATACCGTCCTGTAGTCCCTTTCATCAACTGTCCAAGGAGCTCCCGGGATACCGTCTCGTAGTCCATCATATGAGTATATCCTAAGGATCTCCCGGGATACAGTCCCTTAGTTCGACTATCAATGTGCACGGGGGGATCTATCGGGAATCTAACTCGCAGTCCCAAAGTAAATATGCAGGGGGATCTATCGAGAATCGAACCCGCAGTCCCAAAGTAAATATGCAGGGGGATCTACCGGGAATCTAACCCGTAGTCCCAAAATAAACAAACAAGTAGGGGGAGCTACCGGAATCCCACATCCGTAGTCCCAATGTAAATACGCAGTCACAACACGAAGATATTCAGAAATGAAGCTAAAAAATACAAGGCAACAGGTAGTTCTAGCCTAACATGCTTCACGTAATGCAAACAAAGCAGCTTGAGAAAATAGGCAATTTAGAACAACTAAGCATGCTTTTGTAGCTAACACAATCTATAATTGCAAATAAAATACAGCAAATAAGAAAGAAACACAATCTAAATATTTAAAGTAAAATTGGATTTTTCAACAATTAGCTCAAGTACGAGCTCGTCGCCTCACGTACAAGGCATTCAATTACCAAATATCTTATCCTAAGGGGAAAGGTCCCCCACACAAGGTTAGACAAGCTACTTACCTCAACCGGCTCTAAAAATCAACTTGAAAACACTCCTTTGCCACGAGTATCCGACTCCAAATGGCCCAAATCTATTCATTTCAATTACATCTCGTAGATAACAACTCAAGCAACTAATTCTACTATTTAATTTACAGCTAAGATGCAAATTTAGGTAAAATGACCAAAATGCCCCTCAATCGAACGTGGTCAAAACCCGAGGTTCAAACCAAAATACGGTTACCCATTCCCCTACGAACCCAAATATATGATTTCTTTTGAAATTGGACCTCAAATTTAGGTCCAAATCCCAATTAGAAAAACCTAGGTTCTACCCAAAACCCACAATTTCACCCATGAAAATTATTGATTTTAAGTGAAAAACATGTTAAATGATGTAAATGATTTAAAGAATTAAGTAATAACCGACTTACAAATGATTTGGAAGAAGTTTTGTCCTTGAAAAATCGCCTATGGGGTTTGGTTCTTGAAAAAATGGTGAAAAATGGTGGAAATTCGACTATGTATGAAATTGCTGGGTCTCAGTTATCGCAATTGCGAACTGGGGTTCGCAACGCAATTCCGAACCCCTACCAAATGTGGTAATTGCGAAGCTGGGTTCGCATTTGTGAACCCTTATTATTTTGCCAGTGTTTGCATTTGCGAAGGGTAAGTCGCATTTGCGAGGGCTGAGGTCGCATTTGGGATCAATGCCAGAAATCACTCGTTCGCATTTGCGAGAAATTGGATCGCATTTGCGATCATTTACCCAGGTCCAAGGCTTCGCAATTGCGATGCAGAGCTCACATTTGCGAGCTCGAAATTGCGAGGCTCATTTTCGCAAATGCGAAGATCACAGAAGGAAATATACCAGATTTTTTTACAAGTTCAAAAATGCAATCCGACACATATCCAAAACTCACCCGAGCCCTCGGGGCTCCAAACCAAATATGTGCACAACCTCAAAAATATCCTACAGACTTATCTGTGCAATCAAATTGCCAAAATAACATCATATACATCGAATCAAGCCTCGAAACTCATGATTTCTTCCAAATTTTTATAAAACATCAAATTCCCATTTTAAGTCTGAAACATGTCAAACGACATCCGTTTTCAACCAAACTTTACAGAAAGTGCTTAAATCATATATAAGACTTGTACCAGGCACCGGAATAAAAATACAGGACCGATATCATAGTCTCCTAATCAAATTTCATTTCCAATTTCCTTAATTAATTCTAGAAAATAATTTCACACAAAAATTCATTTCTCGGACTTGGGACCTCGGAATTCGATTCCAGGCATCTGCCCAAGTCCCATATTTTCCTACGGACCCTCTGAGACCATCAAATCACGAGTCCAGGTCCGCTTTCCCAAAATGTTGACCGAAATCAAATTTATTCAATTTAATATCAAAATTTAGCATTTTTATCACAGAATTCATATTCAAGCTTTCCGGCTATGCGCCCGGACTGCGCATGCAAATCGAGAAACCCTAGATGAGGTTTTCAAGGCCTCAGAATTAAAAATGGATAATAAAACAAGTGATGACCCCTTTGGGTCATCACAATTCAGCTCCTTTATTTACGGAAAAACATGTCTTTCTAGTACTTTTAGCTTCAGCACATATTTCACACTTGTTAATATTATTTGAGTCTAAACTGGATATTAATCCTAGTGACTGTATTTTCTTTATATATATGACATTAACATGTCCTAGTCTAGCATGCCATAGAGAGATAGACTTAACCATATAAGCAGAAGTAGATGTATTTCCATTGATACCATCAGAAACATTAAGTACAAAGAGTCCTTGGTTACAATAGCCCTTTCCCACAAACACATTATTTTTGGTCATTATGATCTTATCAGATTCAAATGACACTTTCACTCCAGCTCTTCCCAACAAGGATACAGAGATCAAGTTTGCCCTCATAGTAGGAACATGTAGTACATCAACAAAGGCTAAAGTTTTTCCGAAGTGAGTTTCAGGAGAACTTTACCCTTACCCAAGACTTTGGTAGTACTTGAGTATCCAAGGTAGACTTCTTCTATGTCATCCTCTACAGGAGTATAAGAGGAAAATGCTTCTCGAATTGCACAAATGTGCCGAGTAGCCCCAGAGTCTATTACCCATTCTTTTGCATGTGCTACAATGTTTACTTGAGAAATGACAGCTGCAATAATATCACCTCATTCGACTAAGTTAGCCTTAGGAGTATTAGTTTTTCTTTTGTTATTTCCTGCTCTATACTTGCACTGTGAGGCATGATGGCCCGGTTTTCCCAAACAAAACAAGAGCCTTTTTTTCTTTTAAGGTTAGGATTTTTAGGCTTGCAACCTTGAGACTTATTCTCGTGCCTTTTGCGGTTGTTGTTGCTGCTTTGCACTAAGTTTGCTTTAAGAGCTATCATCCTATCTTAATGTGACGACCCGGCCAGTCATCTTAAGAATTAACGCCCTGATCCCCTATTAATTGCTTTCCCCAAGTCTATTTATGGATGTTTGGTTTTGAGTTTCGGAGAGTTCTGGGACACTTAGTCCCTAAATTAGAGCTTAAGTGTTGGAAAGTTGTCCGTAGTCGGAATGGTGTGAAGACGGTCTTGGAATAGAAATCTGATGCTCCGTTAGCTCTGTTAGGTGATTTCGGGGTTGGGAGCATGTTCGGAATGTGGTTTGGAGGTCCGTAGCTAATTTAGGCTAGAAATGCCGAAGTTTAAGTTTCTAAAGTTTCCGGTCCGATCGTGAGATTATGATTCGAGGGTCGGAATAGAATTTCGGAAGTTGCAGTAGCTCCGTCATATCATTTGGGATGTGTGTGTAAAATTTCATGTCATTCGGACGAGGTTTGGTTAGGTTTTTTATCGAAAGCGTGTTTTGATAGAATTTGAAGTTCTTAGGTTCAAATCCTTGATTTAATCTAGTTTTCGATGTTGTTTTAGGTGGTTTAAGGGTTGATACAAGTTTGAATAGGATATTAGGTGTTATTGGTGCTTTTGGTTGAGGTCCCGGGGGCCTCGGGATGATTTCGGACGGTTGACGGAAGGATTTTGGAAGTTGGGAGATATCAAATTTTTGCTGCTTCTGGTATTTTCGCATCTGCGGCATGGGAACCGCAGATGAGGCGTGGAGGACTGCAGAAGTGGATTTTGTCAGGGTCATTAGTTTTCGCAGATGCGGTGGGAATTCCGCAGAAGCGGGTCCGCATCTGCGAGATCAGGACCGCAGAAGCGGAGATTTGGCTCTTTAATGAAACTGCAGAAGTGGCATATATCCCGCAGAAGCGGTAATGGTCCGCAGAAGCGGAACCTGGCCACTTAAGGGAAAGCAGCAGAAGCGGGACCCCAGGTGCGGTCCCTTGACTGCAGAAGCGGAAACCACTGGTGTGAAATATGAAATTCGAGGGTTTAGTTTCAAAAGTTGGAAAATCAAATTGGTGCTTCGGAGAGGGCGATTTTGAGAGGGTTTTGAAGAGGAGATCATTGGGTAACGTTTCTTTAATCCTTTCTAGTTATATTTCATCAATCTATGGTTAATTTTATCATTTAAATTCCAATTGGGGATCAAAAATTGGGAAAAATTGGAAGAAAATTCTTAGGACGAAATTCTGAGTTTTGAGTGGGTGTTTGACGTCCGATTTGGGAGATTTTTGTATAGTTAGATTCGTGAGAGTACGAGGGTTCTGAAAATGTAAACATTATCTGATTCCGAGATGTTGGCCTGAGGGTCATTTTGGTCATTTTACCTAATTTCGTGCCTTAGCTTTAAATTAAATAGTATAATCAGTTGCTTGAGATGTTATTTACGATATGTAATTGAATTGAATAGATTTGGACCACTTGGAGGCGGATACTCGTGGCAAAGGCGTGGTTTCTAGTTGATTTTTGTGCCGGTTCTAGGTAAGTGTCTTGTCTAACCTTGTGTGGGGGACCTTTCCCCTTAGGACATGATATTTGATATTTTAATGCCTCGTACGTGAGGTGACGAGCGCATACTTGAGCTAATTGTTGAAGAATCCATTTTTACTTAAATTATTTCAATTGAGTTTTTCTTGCTTATCTGTTTATCCTAATTGTAAGCTCTTCCTGTGTTAGCTTAGAGAAGCATATTTAGTTGACTTACTTGCCTATTTGCTTAAATTTTCTTGTTTGTACTCCGTGAAGCATGTTAGGCTAGAATTTACTATTACTTGTTCCGAGTTTAGTATTTTTTTTTTCTTGTTTATTTGAGCTGATATTGTATGTTTTAAATTTGGTACTACGGGACGGCATCCCGAGAGATCCCCTGTACGTGATATGTTCTGGACTGAGAGTGCGGGATACCAAGAGATCCCTGGCATATGTATATATATATTGCTATTGAGGATACCAAGAGATCCTCAGAATACCAAGAGATCCCCGAATTGCTATTGAGGATAACAAGAGATCCTCGGGATACCAAGAGATCTCTCATTTACACGGCGAGGATACCAAGAGAACCTCAAGATACCAAGAGATCCCCGGTTATCATTCCTGTTGTGAGCAGCATTTCCTTGTATTGTCTTGTTTCTGCTTTCCAGTACTGTATTCCTTATTTATCCTGTTTAGACCCTCATTGTAGACTTTATCTATACTATTTTTCTTATCCTATCATTTATATTGTTTTATCTCATTAGAGCCCTGACCTACCTCGTCACTACCCAACCGAGGTTAGGCTTGGCACTTATTGAGTACCGTTGTGGTGCACTCATGCCCTTTCTGAGCATGTTTTTCATGTGCGGATCCAGGTAGCTCTGCCCAGGCGTATCATCCTCGAGGCAGAGAGATCTAGCAGAGATTTTGAGGTACATCTGTCCCGTCCGAAGACCTGGAGTCTCTATCTTATTCTAGCTTTAGCAGTTAACTTTTCCTTTCGTACTGTTCGTTTTAGACATTCTGGAGTTAGAGATATGCATTTATTTTCCCTTAGCCGGTGTTCCCGTGAGTTTTTGGGTTTTGGGGTGACATTGTAGACTTTCGCATTATTGAGTTTTATATGCCGAGCGGCATTTATATACAGTTTTCTTTTAGTTGTTCAATTTTTAATTAATTATTCCGCAAGCTATGTTGTATTCCGCATTGTTAGGCTTACCTAGTTATAGGGACTATGTGCCATCACGACATGTTCACGTAGGGCGAACTGGGGTCGTGACACTTTGGCAGATTCTTTTCTGTTGGAATCTTCAATTAGGATGTGGGTCACAATTTCCTCAATGGTGAAATTTTTCTGTTTGTGCTTTAAGTTGTTTTTGTAGTCACTCCATGAGTCAGGCAGCTTCTCAATTAGCACTCCAGCAACAAATTTCTCTGGTAACGACATTCCCTCGGCCCTTAATTGTAATGACCCGACCCGTCGTCTCAGGTATTTCTGCCCCATTTTCCCCATTTTATGCCTCTATATGTTTCACTACATATGTTTGGTAAATTTGAAGTAATTCGGATAGAGTTTGGTTGGAAATGAGACACTTAGTCTCTTTTAAGAAGACTTAAGTTGTAAAAGTCAACCGGATGTTGACTTATGAATTAGAGGGCTCGGAATTGAATTACAATGGTTCGGTTAGCTCCGAAAGATGATTTGAGGCTTAGGAGCGCAATCGGAAGTAATTTTGGAGGTCCGGTGAAGAAGTTAGCCTATATTGGCGAAGTTGGAATTTTGGCGAATTTCCGGTTGATAGGCGAGATTTTGATCCGAGAGTTGGAATCGAATTCCGAGAGTTGCAGTAGTTCCGTTAGGTGATTTTGAATATGTCTGCAAATTTTCAGGTCATTCGGACGTCGTTTGGTTGGGTTTTTGATCGAATGCGTGATTTGGAAGTTTTTAAAGAACTTAAGCTTGAATCCGATGAAAATTGATGATTTTAGTGTTGTTTGATGTGTTGTGAAGATTGGAACAAGTTTTAATGATGTTAAGGGATATGTTAGCATGTTTGGTTGAGGTCCCGAGGGCCTCGGGTGAGTTTCGGGTGGTCAATCGGACCATTTTTGGCTTTGGAAGTAGAAGTTTTTGCGGTCATTTGGTTGCAGGTTCTTTAGCCTTCGCGTTCGCGTGGTGTAGATCGCGTTCGCGAAGGGCTGGGTTCTGGAAGCTACACGTTCGTGAGGGTCAAGGCCGCGTTCGCGAAGGGTCATCAGGCTGCTCATCGTGTTCGCGTTTGGTGTTCCGCGTTCGCATATAAGGAATGGAGGCTCAGGAGTTTTTGGCCTTCGCGTTCGCGAGGCACTGGCCGCGATCGCGTAGGTCTGTTAGCTGAAGCTTCGCATTCTCGGGACGGGCTCCGCGTTCGCGAAGAGTAAATTTGAGCCCAGAGAATTTTGGCCTTCGCGTTCGCGCGACTAAGGTCGCGAACGCGATGAAGGACTGTCAGGGACTGGACAGAATGGTTTATAACATTTCATCCGCGAACCCAAGCTCATTTTCCACCATTTTGAGCGAGCTTGGGAGCATTTGTTGAGGGTTTTCATGGGGCTTCGACTGGGAATCGTTGGAGGTGAGTTTTATGAGTCAAATACATGATTATATATAAGAATCATCCTTGAAATTCATGAGATTATAGCCAAATTGTAAGAAATTAGGGCTTGAAGCAAAAGTATTCTAAATTTGGAATTTATAGGTCATTTGAGCTCGGATTTGGGAGTTCTTGGTATGTACGGACTCGTGCCGAGACAAGGGTTCCGAAAATGTAAGTTTCATAATTTTTCGAGAAGCGGGCCCGGGGCTCGGGTTTTGTTAGTTTCGAGGTTTTTGCTACAATTCGATTGTTTTCGATTGGGTATTATCCCATTTGCATATTGTGATGTATTCGCTCTGTTTTTGGCTAGTTTCGACGCGCGTGGAGGCCAATTTGAGGGGCAAAGGCGTCGCGAGTAAGGAATTCCACCGGTTCGAGGCGAGTAATACTTGAGAATGATATCCTGAGGGTTTGAAACCCCGGATTTGCACATCTTAGTATTGTATAGAGGTGACTTGCACGGTGGACCTGAGCGTGGGGTAGAGCACCGTTGGGGATCGTGACTTGGTCCGTCCCGGTTGTTGGTTTTTACCGCGTATTTGCAAACATATTGTTGTTATTATTATAATTTGGGCTCATTGCCATACTTGGGGCTTATTGCTGATTGTTTGAACTCTTTATGAACTATCATCACTGTTTCCCCTCACTATTTGAATTATGATTTGAACTCAGTCCGTGTGATTTACACTGTTTTATGAACTCAGCTATATTTTACTCAAACTTGGAGTTTTAAACGATATTTGAACTATCATTTGAGCTGAGAAGTATTGTTTTATNCTTTCAGGCCTCGAGTGATACGTGGGGAGGCTTTCAGGCCTCGAGTGTTATGTGTGTATATGCATATACATGCATGGATCGGACTGCACGCCGCAGTAGCATATTGCATGGATTAGACTACACGCCGCAGTAATATATATTATATGGATCGGACTGCACGCTGCAGTGATATGTTATATGGATCGGACTGCACGCTGCAGTATTATAGCGCTTGAGCTATAGGAGCCCCTCCGGAGTCTGTACACACCCCAGTGAGTGCAGGGTACCCATGGATCGGGCTACGCGCCGTAGCGGTCATATGCATTGCATTGCATTCATGCACCCACTCCTGTTTGCACTGCGTGGCATGACATTTAGCACTCATATATCATTGGCATACAT
>MU711098.1:106254-142702 GCA_026770625.1 Nicotiana glauca | reverse complement strand
AAAACCTTAGATTTTTAAAAGTATTAAAAGAGGAATTAATTGATGAGTTAGTTGGCTGGCCTGACAGAGGTGTCCTCCACCACGACCCTTAGTGGATTTGGGTCGTGACATTATCATTCTTGGTGAATAATTTATTTTATTCTCACATTTATACCAAAATATAAATAAGGTAATTTTCGCATTTGGTATTTTAAAGCTAAATTGCATATTGTTGCAATTATAGCCTATCTTGTAATTTATGGCATTTTATGTTTATAAAATTAGTCCCAACATTTTTTAATTAATGTTTATATAATATTCATTTACCCAGTACTCTTAATCTTCTTTTTAAAATCGTATTACTATTTTATAAAAATTTTAAAAGGAAAATTGGCTATTTACGACCTAGCCCCAATTACATTTCAATTATAGCCAAATTGGCACCCCTATTCAACCCAATTCAGCCCCAAAATTGAGCCCAAATCACCCCAGCCCAATTTCGTCCTAACCCTACCCAGTACCCATTTAAGTCAAACCCGTCCGTTTTCTTCTAATCTGAGCCATTGATCATTTTTATCAACGGCCCAGACCTCCCATTTCCATTTTTAATTCCAAACGACCTCTTGCCCTACATCATTATTCACCAAACGCCACCCTTGAATTCCCCTCTTCTCTCAACTCACCTCAAATCCTGGCCGCCACCCCTCGTAGAAACCCTAATCCATGGCCCCCAGACTCATCGGAGGCCTACACCGGCCTCCCATGGCTTCTATGTGTTCATCTCTGGGGTCCTATGACCATACCTTGAAGGGGGTCTCGACCAAGCTTTTGCTCGATGGTTGTTCTCCGATCATCTTCAACCCCTGTCCGGCCATCCATGGCTATTCGAGTTCAATCTTCGATTGTCCTGCTCAGATCGGGAGTTTTCAAAGCCTTTCCCATCTCCTTGGTTTCTTATGAAACCCTAGCTCTAAGGTTCCTTCGATTTATTCTTAGATCTGCTCCAGATCTATATGTGTTTGAAATTTCTGAGCATGTTTCTCGAAGTTTCCCCAATTTTTGCTTTCAAAACTCTTTGTTCTTTAACTATGGTTTATGTTAAGTTATTTCTAATCTCCCCCCTTGTTCTTGGCATGTTTCTGTACTTTGCTGGTTTGTTTCCCTTATCTGAGTAAACATGTTGGAAAATCCTAATTTTGTGATTTTTGTTTGAGTCTGTTTGTTAAGGTTTCATTTGATTCATACGCTTATCATCTCTAGGTTTATTTGATGTTAAAAACCCTAATTTTGGGGATTTACTTGAGTTCCTGAGCCTATCTGCTTGGTTTATTGATTAATAGTTAAAACCCTAATTTTTAGGGGTTTTCACTTGGAACTTTGAAATTGCTTATTGTTTTACCTGTTTGTCGTCTCTAAACTCAACTGATTCGAAAATACTAGTCTCTTTGGGAGGCTATTCGAGTCATGTGAGGTTGTTTGTACAGCTTGCATGCTTGAAATTATTCAAATTGATTCCTTGTTTCAACATTTCTTTTCTCTATATGTTCTACGTTTGTGCCACCTGACAAAATCGATTATGATTCTTACTCGACTCTCTGCATGTTTTCGATTCCTTCTCTATCTATTACACACTGAAGCCTAACTAGCATGTTTTTAATGTCTGCTCTATGCTATTGCTGTATGATGTTTCTTTTTCCATAGCTTGGCCTCACATGTCTGCTATTTGTGCATGCATTATATATTGAGTTCCTCCTGTGATTTATTTTTTTTAACTCGAAATTGATTTCAAAATCTTTTCCTTCCCTGAGATCCTGATTTTACTAGCCTGTCAAAGTTTAATTGATTCTCTTCCTTTGACTGGCCTCACTGAATCTTTCCAAAAATAACTTCAAATCCTGTACTTAGACTTAACTGCCTATTGTATGACTTTACTTTTTCTTTTATGGCAACATCCATTATGCTTGCAAGATTGATTCTCCTTTCCTTATTTAGATTAAGTTAGTATCCGTTTGAATAAGAATCCCCCGATTAAAGGGGAGTCTTATGCTAATTGATTCTGATTTGTGATCATTTCGATATTTGTGTTGGATTTGTACTTATTACCTTACTCTACTCGTTTTCATAAAAGCTATAAATACTCTCCTCCCTTTCCTTTGAACACACGAACACAGACAAACAATCTGAGTTAAAAAATTACTCTTACTTAAAAAACTCTCTCTCTCTTTTCTGCTACTTGTGCTGCCGTGGACTCTTGCTTGCTATACTTTACTGCACTTTGTTTCTCTACTATTATGTTCTAGTTAATTTTCAAGCTTCATCAACAATATGTTTCCATTCTTCTCTACTTCTGTTCATGTTTTCCTTAGTTAACATGTGTTATTAGCATGATGTAACATGTTTATCTTTCCCTTGTAATTCAATGTTTAATTTACATATGCATCCTCTAAGTTGTTTGTTATCTATTTGATATTTTATGAATCCCAAACCCTCATATCCCCTTTTATGCTTTAAGGTATGGTTCAGAAACATGGCAATGTCTGAAATTATTGTCCATGGATATGAACTGGGCCCTAAGCTTTGTCAATTCCCCACCCCTATTCCCTTATTGGTTGTGTGCTGAGTAACAGCCTTGGCCTGCCAGTATTTCTGATTATTGTTTAGGCCATGGCTTGACCTCCAGTAGGTCTTTAATCCCTAAATGGTTGATCAATAGGTTTGGTCAGGGGTGTGCCAGTCTATTTTGTGGCTGGGCATGACCACCAGCTTGCCTAGGTAGCCCTTATCCCTTCTTTTGCTCATACACCTCATTCTTAGAACTTAAGTTCTGCCCCTTTTGTGTGAGCCTTGCCTTGGGATCCTGGAGCTCCCTCTGAACTTGGACACATAAGGGCTGGCCCTTCCACACTGCACAACTCAATTTCTGATTAATATCTTGGGTGTATGCGCTGCCTAGGGTTCCTGAAATCCCTTGGATCTCTGAAACACCCTAGATGAGAGAAGGCTTGGAAATCTAGATCTTGGAAGTAGCTCCATCTCATATTATTAGGCCTTAAGTCTGGATTAGGATGCTCGGATGTAGCTGAGGGTTCTGATGTATTTTTAATTCCAGTTTATTTCTTTTGGACTGTAATAACTTGTACAAACTCGGGGAACTTAGTAAAAAGCGAGGATGGGATTTAATATTTATGCATCAAGGGTAGAGATCCTGCTTATAGGAGTTCGTTGTAATTTTCTGCAATTTCACACCTACAAAGCATGCCTATTGGTTAACTTTCAATTTCAGCATATACACCTAGAAATCCTACCTATAGGCTAACTTTTGAACTCACATCTAGAAATCATGCCTATAGGATTCATTCATAATTTCTGCATCTCCGCGCATACAAATCCTGCCTATAGGTCAACTTCTAAATACGTATAAAATATGGTCTATAAACTATTCCATTCGGCATTTATAAACACCACTAGGAAAAGAGTTCATAGGTTCAATAATAAAAGCTGCATATAGATACCATGTTCATAGGACTTTTGTTAATGTCTAAAAAAGGGTTATCCAAATCAGTAAGCGTATAGAAAGCATTCCTATAGGAAATTTCGAATCTGAATAGATGTAATCTTAATTGTTGAACTCGTAATGCCCTATTAGAATTTGTGTAAACCCTTTAGTTTGCATCTTCTTCTAAAATCAGTATATAACACGCCTAGCTTTAACCAATACTTAGATGCTCAATTAGATCTGTTTCAGTCAACTGCATTCGAGTAAGCCTAATGTAGACTTTTCGCCTAAAAATATGCGTTGAACCAGTCCGCTCGTCGCTTTATTTAATTAAGACCAAAATTAGTACGTGTGAGACATGCTAAACTCTATGATTTTGATGGTTTATAGAGGCATATTTGAGCCTTGTTTGCTTGTCTGTTTCGCTCTATTTGCAATTACTTGTTTTGGTTGATGCCTTAGCATTTTACCCTTTGAAACTTCTTAAAGCCCCAAATCCCTTTCCCTTTAGTATTAATAGTCCAGTTTGCCTCCGGGACTGATAGGATTGGGATGGGTAATAGCATGCAATAAGTAACGATACCATTTCGCGCTTTAATACCTTAATGGGGTGGGAAGGGTAGACATGGAGATGATGATCACACGATAACACTATACGTACAATTGGGTACTAGTGTTGTGTGAATAATCCATGTAATGTATAAACCTAGGACCCCCCTCCCTCTTTATTAGTTGTTATTTTAAGGTTTTCAAAAGCTGTCTAATCTTTTTTTAAACTTCAGCTTCTTTTCATTTCTTTTAAGTTACTTGCCTCAATTATTTGACCCCTTCCCTTTATTTATGTATCTCTTCTTTAATCACAAATCGTATCCTTCCCAAACTTCAGCTCTTTTAAATCCTTTTTGTGCTTTTTATTTGTAATTGTTATGTGAAAGATTCTTTTATTTGCATTTCTTGATTGTCTACTTATTTGGTTGCATTTAAAGTCACAATTGTAGCATGGCCGGGAACCACATTAAAGGATCTTGGGGGGTGCCTAACACCTTCCCCTCGAGATAATTTCTAGCCCTTACCCAAACTCTGGTTTTCATTTCAAATTCTTTTTTTGAAGTGTCCTAATGCACTATAATCATTAGGTGGCGACTCTCCAAAAATCTAAAACCTAATTCCCAAACGGGAATAGAGTTGTCCTCCCAAATGTCATAAACCCGATTTCGCGAGAAAAACGGGGCGTCGACAGCATGGCGACTCTGCTGGGGATTCTTTAGGCTTTTACCATTGCATGCTATATGTGACTTTATTGCTTTCTTTTACTGCTTTTGTTTAATGCCTTTATCTAAAACTGACTTGTTTCTTTTGCTTCTTTTTCTTTTATTACTTTCGTTTACCGCTTTCCCGTCAATGTTGTTGTAATTTTGAGCAATCATTGTAAACTTTATTGTACGAACGTGAAAATATATGTCAATTTGTTTCATACTTGTAAACTTCATCTTCAACATCATATTCCAATCGTGCCAAACAAATAATATAGCAACACTTATAATGAGTAGTTGCACGCTTCCAATACTATCACCCCCTAAATTTGGCAGAGGTATATTTGCGGTAAAATCAGTCAATCAACGGTGCAGTCGACGGTTCTGTGCCTTTCCCTCTTGAGTTGTTCGCTCAATGGTACCTGTCTAATACCTCAATAGAGACCTCACTCAATTTAAACTGTACATGCATCATGGTCAAACCTAGCCCAGTCAGTTATGTTGTCCACATAATGACTCATTAAGATAGCCTTATCCAAAGTCCACCGGATTTCCTTGAAATTCAAACAGACACCTCCATATTCTATGCATTTATTTGGCGAACTTAAGTGCTTGCTATGCTAATTATTGGTTTAAATAGTCGAGTCCGGTAGGTTAAGGTCCTAACGCTTTGTTTTGCAGAAAATGAGGCACGAAGTCCCCAGATTTGTCATGGTAACCAACATTCATCCAAGGCTGCTGAATTGGTGGAAAGACCTCCATTCTAGTGATCAGACACTCGTCCGCAAGTACTTAGGAAACTTTCCTTCTCTTCTACAGATTCAGCCTAACAACAGAATCATAGAGGCTACGACATTGTTCTGGGATAATGACAAGTCCGTGTTCCACTTCTGGGATATTGAAATGACTCCTTTGCTTGAAGAAATATGAGGTTTAGCTGGTATTCCTTGGGAGACTCCGGGTTTGCTTATGCTAGAGAATCGCGAAGGAAGGGGTTTCCTTAAGATGATGGGACTGAAGAAGAACCCAGACTTAACATGTTTGAAAGACTCTTACATCCCATTTGACTATATATATGGAAGGTACGACCATATCAAATCATACCATACCTATTCAGACGAGTTCGCCATTACCTCATTGGGACCTGTCCATAGAAGGGTCTTCATTTTTATGTTTTGCTTTTTGGGAATGATGGTGTTCCCTACGAAGAAGACTAGGATCCACACTAGACTGGATATGGTAACCAAGACTTTGATAAAAGGGATTTGGGGGGGGGAGGCAAACTTTTAGCATAGTGCCCATGATCGTCGCTGAGATATACCGTGCCTTGAACAACTGTCAACAACAAGGCAATCATTTTGAGGGTTGCAACTTGTTACTTCAGTTATGGCTCGTGGAACACCTCCATAAAGGGGAATACCGACAAGAGATCCTACGCAGAGATTGGGATGACCACATCGCCTTCCACCAGCCAAGGCGTATGAATTATATGCCTAAAATGCTTTCTTAACCAGAGGACGCCAGAGGATGGGTAGAATTTTTCGAAAACCTGAAAGATGACCAGGTAGAATAATGTTTGAGTGGTTCCCCATGGATGAGTTCATTGTTCGATTCCAAGACGTACCATTTCTCATACTAATTGGTCTGAGAGGAACTTATCCCTACGTTCCTCTCCGAGCCATGAGGCAGACGGGAAGAAAGCAAATAATAACAAGGGTCGACAAAATGAGCCACTTCAGGGATGATTTCCAGGACGATGATAGCCCTCACAGGTGCCAAGCTCAGCATTTGTGGCATTGCAAACTCATTTTAGGGAAAGAATTATTGAACCAGACAGGTATCACGCCGGTTGTGTGCTGCACTATTCGGGTTGGTTAGAAGACAATGGCATGGATCAGCTAGGATTCGTTTGAGGTCACAGAATTATCGACGAGCACGCTGAAACACGGGTTAAGTATAATCAACTAAGCAAGAGAATTCGAGAGTGTGAAAATAAGCACCGAGAAATACAAGAAGCCCATCAGAAGCTGATTGAGGAGTGGAAAGACATGGCTGTCAGCACCAACAAGCGATTAGGGTATTTGGAGCGGGTTCTAGTAGAGATAGTAGGGAAGTTTATCAAAAGAATTAAAGATTGTCAAGACGCTGAAGGAAATGCAGGTGGACATCTGGCCCGAGCTTATTTGTTGCTAGGACTACACGAGCTGGAGAAGCTGTTCGAGAAAGACGAAGATGCCAAATCTGGGAAAGGTCCTTCTGGGACCAAGTAGTTAGGAGTCTTTTATTTTAGTTTAATGATGTAATATGGCCGATAGCCACTAGTGACATTTTTACTTTCCATTGTTTAGAGCCGTTTTGGATTCGTCTTGTTTTTATCAAAAAAATGAGGCATTTAGCATTATAAGTTCTCCAAAACTATTTGTCGCTAGGCCCACCTCCGGCACAATGAGGCACCAAAATTAGGATGCAATTTATATTATTGCACAATGTGTTTAAATACTGCAACATTTTTTCTCATAACCCGCACTAACTAGTTACCTTTTTGTTTTTCTTTTATTTTTTATTCCCCTCCCCAAAGGTTAGTTCATGCATTCTGGCACCATCGTCATACTCTACAAGATCCAAGGGCCCTACACCTCCTCCTCCTCCGAGTCCTATGCGGAACAAAAACAAAGGTAGAATGGGAGATCCAAGTGCCAGAAAGGAGATTGAAATGCCTCAGGGTACCCCGGTTGCTAAGGAAACTGCTACTCAACTGGAGCAAAAGCTGTTGAAATTCCGAGAAGAGCTGGATCAAGTTCGTAACTTGGCGAACCTATCATTTTCCCTCACCGCTCCTGATGTCAACACCCAGAATCCCGCACCTCCACAAAACACCCCACAACCACAGATACAACCCACTCATACCCAACACTGCAACACATGCCACACTCCGAACAACACTCCACTACTCATTCCCGAGCCACTGAATGCCACAAATGACCATCTCCACAACACTCCTATTTTTGTGGATACTATACGCCACTATACCCAACCAACCTCCAATGCACCTGAGTCTTATGACAAAGACTCCCTTATCAGGAACTTAGCGGCAGAACTCAAGAAATTAACCAGCCGAGTTCAGGGCGTAGAAGGTAACAAAGGTATTGAAGGATTAAATTATGAAGACCTATGCATTCAGCCAGATGTTGAACTTCCGGAGGGGTACAAACCTTCCAAGTTCAAAATGTTTGATGGAATAGGAGATCCTAGAGTCCACCTGAGGACATATTGCGATAAGATGGTTGGAGTTGAAAGGAATGAGAAGATCCATATGAAGCTCTTCATGAGAAGCCTGAAGGGAGATGCTTTATCCTGGTACATCAGCCAGGACCCCAAGAAATGGATGAGCTGGGAAGGCATGGCCTCGAATTTCATAGATAGATTCCGATTCAATACAGAGAATACACCGGATGTATTCTACATACAGAATTTGAAGAAGAAGCCTATCAAAACATTCTGCGAGTATGCTACTCGTTGGAGGTCAGAAGCTGCAAAGGTCAAGCTGGACCTAAAACAAGAACAGATGAATAGATTCTTCATCCAGGCTCAGGATCCCCAATGCTACGAGAGGTTGATGTTGATCGAGGGTCAGAAATTCTCCGATATCATCAAACTGGGAGAAAGAATCGAAGAGGGTATTAAGAATGGTATGGTTACTAATATTGAAGCATTACAGGCCTCCAATATGGTTTTACAATCTGGTGGCACGTCCAAGAAGAGGGATGTGAGTGCCATAATAGTCGCACAGGGAGCCAAATCACCACTAAAATACCACACTTACCCATCACCTCCACTTACATATCAGCCCATCCCGAATTACCAAGCACCTGCACCCTCCTATCTACCTCCCGTTTACCAATCCTCTCCACCTCTCACATATCAACCCACCTCACCCAGATACTCTCAACCAGCACCTGTTTACCAAGCTTAAAATGCTCAACCCTGTCACTACCAATCACCACCCACCCGTCAAAATTTCCCTAGACCCAGATTAAATTTTGACCGCAAACCTCCCAGACAATACACAGCCATCGCTGAATCAATTGACCAGCTATATGAGAGACTTAAAGCTGCTGGTTATGTCACTCATATCCTAGTCGAAGCTCCAGAAAATCCTTCCCAGTGGGTCAACCCCAACAAGGCCTGTGCATATCATTCCGACATGAAGGGACACACCCTTGATGAGTGCCATTCATTGAAGGAGAAGATTCAAACCCTGATCGACAATAAGATTATATTGTAGCAAAGGAGCCTGATCCTAATGTTCGTAACAACCCTCGGCCTGACCATAAAGGTAAAGACATTTAGATGATCGAGATTCAAGATGAATGGGATCCCAAACGGTCGATAGGTTTGATTGCTAAAGGGGATGAACCAAAAAAATCGGCGGTTACACTTAATCCAATTGTTGTGCAGAATCAACCCTCCAGGGAAGGTGAAGTAAATATGTCTATACCTCTTGAATTTGAAACGACTCCTTCTGCAAAGGCGTCCGGGCCAATCGAGGTTGAATTTGGAGTTCCAAAGGCACCTGCACCCTTTGAAGTTGTTGTGTAACCACCAAGGGTGCCTATTCCTATGGCAATGTCAGACATAACACCATTCCACTCAAATTCCATACAGTGGGATTACACTGTTGAGGCTAAGAGGAAAGGAAAGACCAAGACAGGAGAAACAATTGTCGCGCAAGGAATGACAAGAACAGGGAGGGTTTACACCCCAGAGCACCCAGCTGAGTCCAGTAAGCAAGCCCCGGGACGGCCTATTAAAACAGGGCCTGACGATCTTTGAAGGAAAATACAGGCTAATGAGTACTCGGTCGCTGAACAGTTGAACAAAACACCAGTATAGATATCTATCATGGCTCTTCTACAGAGTTCTGATGCTCACAAGAATACCCTAATGAAGATACTGAGCGAAGCTTATGTGCCCAGCAATATAACCGGGGGTGAAATGGCGAACATGGTGAGACAAGTGCTGGAGAGCCATAAAATAACCTTCCACGAAGATGAGCTTCCGCCGGAAGGATTGAGCCACAACAAGGCACTGCACATCACCATGCAATGCGAAGATTATTTCATCACTAGAGTCCTGATCGATGGAGGATCGAGCCTCAACATCTGTCTGTTGATAACTCTCAGAACTTTGAGAAAAAGCCTGCATGAGATCAAAGATGGGGCTATAAATGTCAAGGACTTCGATGGGTCCCAGAGATCTACTAATGGAGAAATTAGCCTATGATTACAAATGGGGCCAACATGGTTCAACGTCAACTTCCAAGTAACAGACGTCCCGACATCCTACAATCTGCTGTTAGGACGGCCCTGGATCCACGCTGCTGGAACCGTAGCATCGACCCTGCATCAGGCGGTAAAGTTTGAATGGAATCACCAAGAGGTGATCATTCATGGAGATGGTGGTAACCCCATATATAGTCGCCAGACCATCCCAATGATCGGAGGCAGAAGAAGAATAGGCGGAAAAACATACCACCACATCGAAAGGGTCAACGCTGTAGATAAGGATAAGTGGTGGGACAACAAGATCGAAAGTATCCTGAATTGGTGTGGGTACGAGCCTGGAAAGGGACTTGGTAAAAATCTTCACGGGATCACTAAGCCCATCAAACTAGAGAAGCATGGTACTACATTTGGCTTAGGGTACGGGTATACTTGGGAAGAATTCTAGAGTTGCTCGCCACAATGGCGCGGTCCCTAATATCCATTGGAGCTTCCAATACCTATCCTGGAGCAAACCTTCCAGCCGGCAGATACTATATATGGGTCAGAGGAAGATGAAGCACTGGCAGCCATGAAAAATCTGTTCCTGAAGGATGGTGACATGGACTGCTGTGTTCTTTTCGAGGAGGAAGGGGAGGAAGGCCCTTCATACAAGCTGTCAACTGGGGAGACCGCCTCAGCAATTCGTCAATTAGGACCGTCAGGGCCTGGAAGGCTTCGGGGTAGCAAGGCTAAACAAAAGCACCACGCATCTCATTTTTTTTAAGCTTACTTTACTAGTTGATTTTCTTTCTGCATTGTCTTTAATTTCGAAAAGAGCTCCGATGTTTCAAACAATTATGAATTTAATCAAAGCATTTCAGTTTATCATATATCTCGCTCTTATTATTTTCTCTATCATTTACTCTATTTTTATACAACATTAATGTTACTTACCTTGATGATGAACCAACGATTGTGACTTGCAACGAAACAACGCAACAAAAGGACATAGACTCAGAAGAAGATGAAATACCTGAAGAGGTCGTCAGAGAAGTTGAGAATTTTGAGAATAGACCTAAGTCTAACCTGGAAGAAACTGAGGTCATTAATTTGGGAGATACAAAAAATGTCAAAGAAACTCGCATTAGTGTTCACCTGTCGCCATCAGAAAAGGACGGATATACGAAATTTCTAAAGGAATATGAGGACATATTCGCCTGGTCATATGATGATATGACTGGTCTCAGCACGACCATTGTGGCTCATAAACTGCCAACAAATCCAACCTGTCCACCGGTAAAACAGAAGCTCAGAAAATTCAAACCCGGCATGAGTTTGAAAATCAAAGAAGAGGTTACTAAGCAGGTCAAAGCCAAAGTTCTCAGGGTGGTGGAATATCCAACGTGTTTAGCCAATATCATGCCGGTAGCAAAGAAGGACGGGAAGGTTAGAATCTGTGTCGACTACAGGGATCTTAAACGGGCCAGTCCCAAAGACGACTTCCCCTTGCCAACATACACATTCTTATCGACAATTGCGCCAAGCAAGAATTACATTCTTTTGTTGATTGTTTCACCGGATACCATCAGATATGGATGGACGAGGAAGATGCAGAGACATCATGCCATGGGGATGTATTGTTACAAAATGATGTCGTTTGGGTTAAAGAATGCTGGTCCCACCTATATGAGAGCCATGACTACAATCTTTCACGACATGATACACAGGAGATTGAGGTATATGTGTACGACGTCATCGTCAAATCCAAGAAAGCCACTGATCATATGGAAGATCTGAGAAAGTTCTTCAACAGACTGAGAAGGTAAAATCTGAAACTGAATCCCGCCAAGTGTGCATTCGGGGTTCCAGTTGGAAACTTACTGGGTTTCTTTGTGAGTCTTTGAGGAATATAATTGGACCCATCAAAATTAAAATCCATGGAAGGATTGACACCGCCAAAGAACAAGAAGGACGTGATGATTTTCTTTGGAAGACTCAACTATATCAGCCGATTCATAGCTCATTCCACGGTCATTTGTGAACCCATCCTTAAAATGCTGAAGAAAAATGCTGCTACTAAATGGACTGACGATTGTTAGAAAGCCTTTGACAGAATCAAGGAATACCTTTCAACGCCACCAGTATTGGTCCCGCCCGAGCAAGGGAGGCCTCTATTGCTTTATCTTGCAATTTTGAATGGAGCATTCTGTTGTGTTCTGGGACAACATGATGAAATAGGGAGGAAGGAGCAAGCCATCTACTATCTCAGTAAGAAGTTCACCCCGTACAAAGATCGATATTCTTTATTGGAGCACACCTGTTGTGCTCTGACTCGGGTAGCTCAGAAATTGAGACATTATTTCTGTGCCTACACTATATATCTCATATCCAGGATGGACCCACGAAAGTACATTTTCCAGAAGCCCATGCCCACTAGCAAGCTCACCAAGTGGAAAATCTTCCTAAGTGATTTTGACATTGTTTTCGTAACTCAAAAACAATCAAGGGTCAAGCCATAGCAGATCACCTTGCCGAGAATCCCGTTGGCGGAGAATACGAACCCCTGAAAATGTATTTTCCCGATGAAGAAGTGTCCTTTGTAGGAGAAGATATTGCAGAATCCTACGATGGTTGGAGGTTGTTTTTTGATGGAGTCACAAATTTCAAAGGAGTTGGCATAGGAACAGTCCTAGTATCAGAAACCAGCCAGCATTACCCGATATCCACCAAGGTCAGGTTCCCTTGCACAAATAATATGCCTGAATACGAAGCTTGCATCCTAGGGCTCAAGATGGCCATTGACATGAACATTCAGAAGCTGCTTGTGATTGGGGATTCAAACTTGCTCATACATCAAGTTCGAGAAGAGTGGGCAACCAAGAACTCTAAGATACTCCCCTACTTGCATCACATACAGGAGTTAAGGAAAAGATTCACAAAGACGGAATTTCAGCATGTCCTCAGGGTCCAAAATGAGTTCGCTGACGCATTGGCTACTCTGTCATCCATGATCCAACATCCAGATACGAATTTCATTGATCACATCCCAGTAAAGATTTATGATTAGCCAGCTTATTGTGCTCACGTTGAGGAAGAAGCGGATGTAAAATCATGGTTCCACGACATCAAGGAGTAATTGACAACTGGAGAATATCCAGAACTTGCCAACGCTACTCAGAAGCGCACACTTAGGAGATTATCCAGCAACTTCTTTCACTGCGGGGGAATCCTGTATTGGAGAACTCCTGATTTGGGTTTACTAAGGTATGTCAAAGCGAAAAAAGCATACAGACTATTGGACGAAGTGCACGCAGGGATTTGCGAGCTGCACATGAATGGTTTTGTCTTAGCAAAAAAGATACTCCGAGTAGGGTATTTTTGGATGACTATAGAAACAGACTGTATCCAATATGTTCGCAAGTTCTATCACTGTCAGATACATGCAGACATGATAAAAGTGACTCCTAATGAGATTACTGCAACAAGCTCACCATGTCCATTTGCCGCCTGGGGAATGGACATCATTGGACCTATCGAGCCTGCCACATCAAACGAACACAGGTTTATCCTGGTGTCAATTGATTATTCTACTAACTGGGTTGAAGCAGCATCGTACAAGGCAGTGACTAAGGAAGTTGTGGCAGATTTCGTCCGTGACCGTATTGTTTGCAGATTCGGAATTCCCGAATCAATCATCACCGAAAATGGTCCCAATCTCAATAGAGACTTGATGAAAGCAATGTGTGAGGCATTCGAGATTAAACACAAAAATTCTATAGCCTACAGGCCTCAAATGAATGGAGCTGTAGAAGCAGCCAACAAAAATATCAAGAAGATACTAAGGAAGATGGTCGAAAGTCACAAACAATGGCATGAAAAGTTATCATTCGCCTTATTGGGATACCGCACCACGGTCCGCACATCGACCGGAGCAACTCCCTACATGCTGGTTTATGGTACAGAGGCAGTCATCCCCCCCGAGGTAGAGATTCCCTCCTTGAGGATCATACAAGAAGCAGAGTTGGACGACGCAGAATGGGTAAAAAGTCGCTACGAGCAGTTAGCCCTTATAGATAGAAAAAGGATGAATGCAGTTTGCCACGGTCAGTTACATCAGAACAGAATGTCCAGAGCCTTCAACAAAAGAGTTAAGCCAAGGAAGTTTACACCAAGGCAGTTGGTACTGAAGAAAATATTCCCACATCAAGACAAAGCCAAGGGAAAATTCTGTCCCAACTGGCAAGGTCCGTACTTGGTTCATCGGGTTCTAATTGGAGGAGCCCTTATTCTTGCAGGAATGGACGGAGAAGTCTAGACAAAGCCAATCAATTCTGATGCAGTGAAACGATACTATGTGTAACCACTTATGACTTCTTTATGATGTAATTTGAACTACGCCTGACCTGATTCCCGTTTAAGAGGGGAAATGTAGGCAGCCGTAATAAAAATTCCATTTTCCCCTACTATTGGAACTGGGGCAGAATTTTGAGGAGGACCCTCAAAATTTTGGAAGTTAGTTTTCAGCCACTCATCGCCAGGAATGCCACCTCAGTAAACTGGGGCAAAATTTTGAGGAGGACCCTCAAAATTGCGGAGTTGATTTTTTTCAAGTCGCTCAGTGTAGCCGTCAAAGTGCCAGCCCAGTAAACTGGGGCAGAATTTTGAGGAGGACCCTCAAAATTTCGGAGCAAGAGAGGTTACAATGTCTTGAACCACGTCACAGTCGTTGGTTCATCTGAAGATAACTATTTTCTACTTGCATTATATTGACTAAATCATGCATAACTATTGTTCAAATTGCTGCTGTTTAGCAACGCTACCCCAATGATACGCAACGCCGGAAGCCAGGGAAAGACGAACGAACCTTTCCCCTTTACAAAACTCACAATTTCTCTTTGGATGCAGGCACTCGACTTACAATATCGTCAGTTATATTTATGTATGCATATTCCTCAAAGACGCAACTTCTCAGAATCATCACTCGTCCGTAATTATTATCCACACACAACCTTCCTGATAGTTACGGCATCATGATCAGCAATCAGCTAAGAAATCTCACTACTATCCATCCTTTTATCTTCTTGCATTGCATAAGGCTACTTTCTTGCCTTCCGAGACTAAGCGTTGTCTCCATCTACACTCTCGCATTACATAACGCTACCTTTCTGCCGTCTGAGACAAAGCACTGTCTCCATCTGCATTTTTGCATTGCATAAGGCTACCTTTCTGCCTTCTGAGACTAAGCATCATCTCCATTTGCATTATCTGCATTGCATAAGGCTACCTTTCTGCCTTCTGAGACTAAGCACTATCTCCATCTGCAGTTTTGCATTGCATAAGGCTACCTTTCTGCCTTCCGAGACTAAGCGTTGCCTCCATCTGGCATTATCTGTATAAGGCTACCTTTCTGCCTTCCGAAGTTAAGCTCTACCTCCACTTGCATGGATGAAATACCGCCACTTTATCTTTCTTGCATGGTTGAAATATCGCCACCTCACATCTTGCAATCGGCTAAAATATAGCCAAACTTTATTTAAATTCTACATCGGCTGAAAGATCGCCAGTTCACCTACATCATCATCTATACTTATGCTTTTTGTCGGCTGAAATATCGCCATTTTACTCTTTACGTCGGCTGAAACATCGCCTGTTTGATTTAAATTTTTGTCGGCTGAAATATCGCCATTTTACTTTTTACATTTGCTGAAACATTGCCTATTTGATTTAAATTTCTTTCCGCTGAAATATCGCCATATTACTTTTTACATCGCCTAAAACATCACCTGTCTAATTTAAATTTCAATCGGCTGAAATATCACCATTTTACTTTTTACATCGGCTGAAACATCGCCTGTTCGATTTAAATTTCTGTCGGCTGAAATATCGTCATTTATGCTCTTTTCATCGACTGAAATTTCACCATTTACGCTTTGCATCGGCTGAAATACCGCCATATCTTGCATCTCATGGGCTGAAATATCGCCAAACTGTCCGAAGGCGTCATTGTTCGGAGGCATCATCCTTCATAGCCCAAGAACACTATGCCATGGCCCGAGGACCCACTTTATATCCTGCACATCATTATTCAAAGGCATCATGGTTTGGAGGCACCATTATCATAGCCCAAAAACATCATTTCATAGCATGCAAATCCTTTAATTTTGCGCTTCATAGCCCAGGACATCATGGTCCGAGGACGTCATCCTAACCATCTAAGGACATCATTCATGCTCCAATGGGAACTTGCATCATGTTTAAGTTTATGCACAATATACACCCGTATTGCTTACTTGCAGGTACATCGGCTGGCAACGACCGTCTCAGCAGGAGCGATCCCGCTCCAGTCCTCGCCGCCGATCCAGTTTCAAACACCTCTTGCCCCCTAAACATCGTGCCCATCTCTTTCAAATCACCATCGGCATGTTTCGTCAATGGTTCCTGAACTACATACGGCTTGATTCCTATAAAACCAGGGAAATATAGGCAGCTCAAAAATCGGAGCTCGGTCAAACTCTTTTCAAATTGCCGCTTCCGTTCAAAATTGGCCATCATATCTTTACCCGACAACTCTTTCATCCTTCCCGGGTAAAGAGGGGCAGCTATTGACACCCAATTGTTTCCTAAGTATTTTTATACCCGAAATACTTCCAAAATAACATATTGGTGCATATATAAGCACACCCAAGAGTTTTGGCGTTTTTAAATAATTTTTAAACCAATTTATTGCCTATTTTAATACAATAAAATCCAATAATTATTCCCAAAATTATCATTCTTGGTGAATAATTTTTTCTATTCTCACATTTACACCAAAATATAATTAAGGTAATTTTCGCATTTGGTATTTTAAAGCTAAATTGCATATTGTTACAATTATAGCATATCATGTAATTTATGCCATTTTATGTTTATAAAATTAGTCCCAATATTTTTTAATTAATATTTATATAATATTCATTTACCCAATACTCTTAATCTACTTTTTAAAATCGTATTACTATTTTATAAAAATTTTAAAAGGAAAATTGGCTATTTACGACCTAGCTCCAATTACATTTCAATTATAGCCAAATTGGCACCCCTATTCAACCCAATTAAGCCCCAAAATTGAGCCCAAATCACCCCAGCACAATTTCGTCCTAACCCGACCTAGTACCCATTTAAACCAAACCCGTCCATTTTCTTCTAATATGAGCCGTTGATCATTTTGATCAACGGCCTAGACCTCCCCTTTCCTTTTTTAATTCCAAACGACCTCTTGCCTTACCTCATTATTTATCAAACGCCGCCCTTGGATCCCCCTCTTCTCTCAACTCTCTCAACTCACCTCAAACCCTGGCCGCCGCCCCTCGTAGAAACCCTAATCCATGGCCCCCCAGACTCATCAGAGGCCTACACATGCCTCTCATGGCTTCTATGTGCTCATCTCTGGGGTCTTATAACCAGACCTTGAAGGGGGTCTCGACCAAGCTTTTGCTCGATAGTTGTTCTCCGGTCATCTTCAACCTCTGTCCGGCTAGCCATGGCCATTCGAGTTCAATCTTCGACCGTCCTGCTCAGATCGGGAGTTTTCAAAGCCTTTCCCATCTCCTGGGTTTCTTATGAAACCCTAGCTCTAAGTTTCCTTCGATTTATTCTTAGATCTGCTCCAGATCTATGTGTGTTTGAACTTTCTGAGCATGTTTCTCAAAGTTTCCTCGATTTTTTCTTTCAAAACTCTTTGTTCTTTAACTATGGTTTATGTTAAGTTATTTCGAATCTCCTCCCTTGTTCTTGGCATGTTTCTGTACTTTGCTGGTTTGTTTCCCTTATCTGAGTAAGCATGTTGGAAAACCCTAATTTTGTGATTTTTGTTTGAGTCTGTTTGTTAAGGTTTCATTCGATTCATACGCTTATCATCTCTAGGTTTATTTGATGTTAAAAACCCTAATTTTGGGGATTTACTTGAGTTCCTGAGCCTATCTTCTTGGTTTATTGATTAATAGTTAAAACCCTAATTTTTAGGGTTTTTCACTTGGAACTTTGAAATTGCTTGTTGTTTCACCTGTTTGTCGTCTCTAAACTCAACTGATTTGAAAACCCTAGTATCTTTGGGAGGCTATTCGAGTCCTGTGGGGTTGTTTGTGCAGCTTTTGTGCTTGAAATTATTCAACTTGATTCCTTGTTTCAAAATTTCTTTTCTCTATATGTTCTACGTTTGGGCCACCTGTCAAACTCGATTATGATTCTCACTCGACTCTCTGCATGTTTTCGATTCCTTCTCTCTCTATTACACACTGAAGCCTAACTAGCATGTTTTGAATGTCTGCTCTATGATATTGCTGTATGATGTTTCTTTTGCCATAGCTTGGCCTCAAATGTCTGCTATTTGTGCATGCATTATATACTGAGTTCCTCCTATGATTTATTTTTTTAACTCGAAATTGATTTCAAAAACTTTTCCTTCCCTAAGATCCTGATTTGAGTAGCCTATCAAAGTTTAATTGATTCTCTTCCTTTGATTGGCCTCACTGAATCTTTCGGAAAATAACTTCAAATCTTGTACTTAGACTTAATTACCTATTGTACGACTTTACTATTTCTTTTATGGTAACAACCATTTTGCTTACAAGATTGATTCTCCTTTCGTTATTTGGATCCTGTTAGTATCCGTCTGAATAAGAATCCCCTGATTAAAGGGGAGTCTTATGCTAATTGATTCTGATTTGTGATCATGCCCATATTTGTGTTGGATTTGTACTTATTACCTTACTGTACTCGTTTTCCAAAAAGCTATAAATACTCTCCACCCTTTCCTTTGAACACACGGACACAGACAAACAATCTGAGTTCAAAAATCACTCTTACTTAAAAAAATCTCTCTCTCTTTTCTGCTACTTGTGCTGCTGTGGACTCCTACTTGCTCTACTTTTTTGCACTTTGTTTCTCTACTGGTATGTTCTAGCTAATTTTCAAGCTTTATCAACAATATATTTTCATTCCTGTCTACTTTTGTTCATGTTTTCCTTAGTTAACATGTGTTATTAGCATGCTGTAACATGTTTCCCTTTCCCTTGTAATTCAATGTTTAATTTACATGTGCATCCTGTCAGTTGTTTGTTATCTATTTGATACATTATGAATCCCAAATCCGCATATCCCTTTTTAAGCTTTAAGGTATGGTTCAGAAACATGGCAATGTTTGGAACTATTGTCCATAGATATGAACTGGGCCCTTTTGGCCCCTAAGCTTTGTCAATTTCCTACCCCTATTCCCTTATTGTGTGTGTGCTGAGCAACAGCCTTGGCCTGCCAGTATTTCTGATTATTGTTCAGGCTATGGCTTGACCTCTAGTAGGTCTTTACTCCCTAAATGTTTGATCAATAGGTTTGGTCAGGGGTGTGCCAGTCTATTTTGTGGCTGGGCATGACCACCAGCCTGCCTGGTAGCCCTTATCCCTTCTTTTGCACTTACACCTCATTCTTAGAACTTAAGTTCTGCCTCTCTTATGTGAATCTTGCCTTGGGACCCTGGAGCTCCCTCTAAACTTGGACACATAAGGGCTGGCCCTTCTACACTGCACAACTCAATTTCTGATTAATATCTTGGGTGTATGTACTGCCCGGGGTTCCTGAAATCCCTTGGATCTCTGAAACACCCTAGATGAGAGAAGGCTTGGAAATCTGGGTCTCGGAAGTAGCTCAATCTCATATTATTAGGCCTCAAGTCTGGATTAGGCTGCTCGGATGTAGCTGAGGGTTCTAATGTATTTTTAATTCTAATTTATTTCTTTTGGGCTGTAATAACTTGTACAAACTAGGGGAACTTAGTAAAAAGGAGGGATGGGATTTAATTCTTATGCATCAAGGGTAGAGATCCTGCCTATAGGAGTTCGTTGTGATTTTTTGCAATTTTACATCTAGAAATCATGCCTATAGGTTAACTTTAAATTTCGGCAAATACACCTATAAATCCTGCCTATGCGCTAACTTTTAAACTCACATCTAGAAATCATGCCTATAGGATTCATTCATAATTTCTGCATCTCAGCGCATAGAAATCCTGTCTATAGGTCAACTTCTAAATTCGTATAAAATATGGTCTATAAACTATTGCATTCTGCATTTATAACTACCACTAGCAAACAGTTCATAGGTTCAATAATAAAAGCTGCATATAGATACCATGTTCATATGACTTTTGTTAATGTCTAAAAAAAGGGTTATCCAAATCAGTAAGCGTATAGAAAGCATGCCTATAGGAAATTTCGAATCTGAATAGAGGTAATATTAATTGTTGAACTCGTAATGCCCTATTAAAATTTGGTAAACCATTTAGTTTGCATCTTCTTCTAAAATAAGTATATAACACGTCTAGTTTTAACCAACACTTAGATGCTCAATTAGATCGGTTTTAGTCAACCGCATTCGAGTAAGCCTAATGTAGACTTTTCACCTAAAAATATGCATTGAACCAGTCCGCTCATCGCTTTATTTAATTAAGACCAAAATTAGTACGTGTGAGACATGCTAAACTCTGTGGTTTTTTATGGTTTATGGAGGCATATTTGAGCCTTGTTTGCTTGTCTGTTTCCCTCTATTTGCAATTACTTGTTTTGGTTGACGCCTTAGCATTTTACCCTTTAAAACTTCTAAAAGCCCCAAATCTCTTTCCCTTTAGGATTAACAGTCCATTTTGCCTACTCATAGGATTGGGACGGGTAATAGCATGTAATAAGTAACGATACTATTCCGCGCTTTAATACCTTAACGGGGTGGGAAGGGTAGACATAGAGATGATGATCACACGATAACACTATGCGTACAATTGGGTGCTTGTGTTGTATGAATGATCCATGTAATGTATAAATATAGGACCCACCTCCCTCTTTATTAGTTGTTATTTTCAGGTTTTCAAAAGCTGTCCAATCTTTTTTTAAACTTCCTCTTCTTTTCATTTCTTTTAAGTTACTTGCTTCAATTATTTGACCCCTTCCCTTTATTTGTGTATCTCTTCTTTAATCACAAATCGCTTCCTTCCCAAACTTCATCTCTTTTAAATCCTTTTTGTGCTTTTTATTTTTAACTGTTATGTGAAAGATTCTTGTATTTTCAATGCTTGCTTGTCTACTTGTGTGGTTGCATTTAAAGTCATAATTGTAGCATGGTCGGGAACCACCCTAGTGGATCTTGGGGGGTGCCTAACACCTTCCCCTCGAGATAATTTCTAGCCCTTACCCAAACTCTGGTTTTCATCTCAAATTCTTTTTTTGGAGAGTCCTAATGCACTATAATCATTAGGTTGACTCGCCAAAAATCCAAAATCCAATTCCCAAATGGGAATAGAGTTATCCTCCCAAATGTCGTAAACACGATTTCGTGAGAAAAGGGGGTGTCGACTGCGGATCAGTACGAAGAAGGAAATCCTTGCCCCCAACCTTTCTTGTCTAATGCTTCAATTATGGTGGCTAAAGAGATGATTAGACACGGTTTCAAGCTAGGAAAAGGATTGTGAAAAGATCTACAAGGAATATCAGAGTCGGTGACCCTACCGACAACAGAAAAGTTCTTCGGGATAAGCTTCTACCCTACCCTAGATGATGAAAAATGGGCAGAGGAAAGAAAGAAAGAAGGATGGGTCCTGCCACAACCATTGACACGCCTCTATGATACTTTTGTCAAGCCTAAGTATGGTGAAGAAGAAGACGATGAGGTGTTCACGGCTGAGGAAATCGAAGATATATGTGGAGCTATGAGACAAATGCTCTATGAGACCCACATGGTTCAGCCACGGGAGGGTACTAGCACCACTGAGGTGCTATATATGGGACCAAATGCTAAACTTCAAAACTGGAAGGCTACGCCATTCCCGATCAGGCTGGAGTCTCGGTAGACTAGCCCTGCCACTTTTTTTGCATCTCCAGTTATTTCAGGGTGTAACTCGGATGTTTCTTTTAGTTTCCTATCTTTAAAATTCTTGAATGTAAACCTTGTTATCTTTCCGAATTCCAAGAAATGAAATCAATATTTCATCGTCCATTTTCTTTTTATTCTTTCTGATTTCTTTTATTTTCATTTTTCATTTTTATTTTCAGTTATAATAATACGACTTTAAATAACATGACATGCTTGCGGACTTCATGCCCAGATCCAAACATGCTCTCTAACTGTGAAATAATGAACCAAGAACTAGAATATGACGAAGAAGAGGCTTTTAGGAAAATAAATCGAGAATTGGAACAATTTGAGAACAAACCTAAGCCAAATCTGAACGACACTGAACCGGTTAACTTGGGAACAACCAAAGAAATCAGGGAAACCAAAATAAGCATTCACCCATATGAGAAAACTCGAGACGCAATATTGTTTGAGTTTAAAGATGTGTTTGCTTGGTCATATGATGACATGCCAGGACTGAGCATTGATCTAGTGGTGCATAAATTGCCAATTTACCCCGATTTCCCTCCAGTTTAGCAAAAGCTGAGAAAGTTTAAGACTGATATCAGTGATAAGATCAAAGAAGAAATAACAAAACAGCTGAAAGCGGGGGTAATCAGAGTGGTCCGATATACCACATGGTTGGCCAACGTAGTTCCAGTGCCAAAGAAAGATGGGAAAACCCGGGTATGTGTGGACTACCGAGATTTGAATAGGGCAAATCCCAAAGACAATTTCCCTTTGCCCAACATCCACATCCTTGTTGATAACTACGCTAAACATCATATATATTCCTTCGTGGATTGTTACGCAAGATATCATCAGGTGTTGATGGATGAAGAAGACGCCGAGAAAATAGCCTTCACTACATCCTGGGGTACTTACTATTATCGAGTTATGCCATTTGGACTGAAGAACACTAGAGCGACCTATATGAGGGCCATGACTGCCATTTTTCATGAAATAATGCATCAGGAGATAGAGGTGTATGTGGATGACGTAATCATCAAGTCCCGAACTCAGAGTGACCACGTTTGAGATTTGAGAAAGTTCTTTGAATGAATGTGCAAATACGATCTGAAGCTGAACCCGGCCAAATATGCATTTGGAGTTTCGTCAGGTACACTTCTGGGTTTCATAGTCAGAAGGAGAGGTATTGAGTTAGATCTAACAAAGATAAAGTCTATTCGAGAACTACCTCCTCCGAGAACTGAGAAAGACGTGATGAGCTTATTGGGCAGGTTAAACTACATCAGTCGGTTCATCGCTCAACTGAATACCATATGTGAGCCCATATTCAAACTATTGAAGAAAGATGCGGCAATCAAATGGACAGCTGAATGTCAAGAGGCCTTCGACAAGATCAAGGAATATCTGTCAAATCCTCCAGTTTTGGTCCCACCGGAGCTAGGGAGACCTCTCTTCTTGTATCTGATAGTTTTGGAAAATTCTTTTGGATTTGTCCTCGGGCAACATGATATAACCGGAAAGAAAGAGCAGGCAATTTACTATTTGAGAAAGAAGTTCACCAATTATGAAGCTAAATACACTTTGTTGGAGAGAATGTGTTGTGCTTTGACATGGGTCGCTCAAAAGTTGAAACATTATCTTCAAGCCCACACTACCTACCTCATAACCAGGTTGGATCCTTTGAAGTACATATTCTAGAAAACGATGCCTACTGGGAAACTAGCAAAATGGAAAATCTTGCTCACTGAATTTGATATAGTTTATGTCACTCGCACGACAATGAAAGCCCAGGAGTTGGCAGATCATTTGGTTGAAAACCTGGTTGACGAAGAATACCAACCGTTGAGCACATAGTTCCTAGATGAGGAGGTAAATTCAATAGAAGCAATCTCTAAGGACACTCGTGGTTGGAAAATGTTCTTTGATGGAGCAATAAATGCTAGAGGTGTAGGAATTAGGGCAATCTTAATCTCATCCACTGGTCAACACTACCCGGCTACAGCTAGGCTCCGATTCTTCTGCACAAATAATACTGCTGAGTATGAAGCCTGCATTATGGGAATGAATATGGCAATCGACCAAGACGTTGAAGATTTATTGATCATGGGGGATTCTGATCTGCTCATTCGGCAAACATAGAGAGAGTGGGAGACCCGAGATGTTAAGCTCATTCTCTATTGGCAACATGTGGAAGATCTCAGCAAGCGGTTCAAGTTGATAGAATTCAGGTACATTCCTCGGTGTCATAATGAACTAGACGATGCACTCGCCACTCTGGCTTCGATTTTGCCTTACCCAGGCAATGCCCATATTGATCCTCTGGAAATTCAAATCAAAGAAAGATATGGTTATTGTAATGTGGTCGAGGCAGAATCCAGCACTCAGCCATGATATCATGATATTAATAGATTTTTGAAAACAAAAGAATACCCCGAGCAAGCCACTGGAGATCAAAAGAGAACCACTAGTTGGCAAGCGAGTGGTTTCTTTTTAAGCGGTGATGTTTTGTACAAAAGGACACCGGATCTCAATTGCTAAGATGTGTTGATGCCGAGGAAGCCGGAAGAATTATGCATGAAGAACACGCAGGGGTGTGCGGACCTCATATGAATTGGTATGTTTTGGAAAAGATAATCCTGCGAGCAGGGTATTATTGGATAACCATGGAGAAGGATTGCTTCAGCTTTGTTCGGAAATGCCATCAATGCTATGTGCACGGTGATTTGATTGATGCACCTCCAATAGAGCTTCATCCGATGTCAGCACCTTGGCTATTCGTTTCCTGGGGTATGGATGTCATTGGGCCAATCGAGCCGAAAGCGTCGAACGGACATAGATTCATATTGGTTGCCATTGATTACTTCACGAAATGGGTTGAAGCCATCACACTCAAGTTAGTTACCAAGAAAGCTGTGGTAGACTTCGTGCACTCCAATCTCATTTGCCGCTTTGGCATTCCTGCAACTATCATGACCGACAATGCTGCAAACTTGAACAGTCGTCTTATGGGAGAAGTATGCGAACAATTCAAGATAACACATAGAAACTCTTCTCCTTATCGGCCTAAAGCCAATGGTGCCGTCGAAGCAGCAAATAAGAACCTCAAGAAGATTTTGAGAAAGATGATTCAAAGTTCCAGGCAATGGCATGAAAAGCTGCCTTTTGCATTACTTGGATATCGCACCACAGTGCGTACATCGACCGGAGCGACTCCGTACTTGTTGGTCTACGGAATTGAGGCTGTCATGCCTGCTGAGGTAGAAATCCATTCGCTCCGGATAATTGTCGAAGCAGAAATTGAGGACAGTGAGTGGGTTAGGACCCGGCTGGAACAATTATCATTAATTGATGAAAAATGAATGGCTGTGGTTTGTCACGAGCAGTTGTACCAACAAAGAATGGCCCATGCCTATAACAAGAAAGTGCGTCCTAGGAATTTCGAAGTGGGACAACTCGTGCTGAGACGCATTCTCCCACATCACCAGGAAGCAAAAGGAAAATTTGCTCCTAATTGGAAGGGTCCATACATAATCCGGAAGATATTGCCAAGAGGAGCACTGTATTTGAGAGAAATCGAAGGGAATGATCCTGAAACAGCGGTCAATGCAGATGCAGTAAAAAGGTACTATGTCTAGTCTTCCTGTGGCAATGGCTTTTATTTAATTGAGATGACGAAGACTTTCCTTCTCGCTACCCAAACACTATCAACCTTTTGCAAACCCTTTGAGCCAGTTACTCTTCCTTGATCACCCTCTTTGGGACCCAGAAGTATTATTAAAAAAAAAAGAGAAAAGAAAAGAAAAAAAGAAAAGAAAAAAGAAAAGGAAAAAAAAAGAAAAAGAAAAAGAAAAGAAAAAGAAAAAAAAGAAAAGAAAAGAAAAGAAAAGAAAAGAAAAGAAAAACAAAACAAAACAAAAAACATAAACAAAATTATTTCCCTGAACTACGTTTGACTTGATTCCGAAAGGAGACGTAGGCAGCCTCTCGCTGAGGTTTTAGTCACATAAAAACAAAAATCGCAATTTCCCCAAAAGTTGAAACTGGGGCAGATGATATAATGGTTCGGCCATGAGTCCACCAAAATGGTTACAAAGTTGTATTTCTGTCCAGAATTCTTTTTACAAAAACCTTGTCCAAGTCCTTCTAATCAATTGACAAAGGCGTGGGAAGTGAAAAATAATATGGTCTGAATCTGATATAGTCCAAATTGAGAGAAACAAAATGAGAGAGTCTTATCGGTGAAAACCTTCAGGCACCATAAGGCGACGATGAGTAGAGAATTTGTAAATGAGAGATTCTGTTTGGTGAAAACTCGTAAAGATCACTACTGGGCGGCGATGAGAAAAGAAATGAGAGAGGTCAATTAGCGAAAACCCGCAAAGGGCGCTGTCGGCCAAAAAGAAGACATCTCATCACTAAAAGAGTCTTGGCAAGGTTCCCTGTCCTTGAAATACGGATCAATGGGTTCCCGAGAAGCTGGAAAGTCTGTCTGGGTCGAGCATCCAGTCCAAGAAGCATGTCATGTTCATTTGAAGCCAGCATGCACCCCCCAGATAAGTCCTTCTTTTCCCCCGAAAGGGACGCTTCTCTTTGAGCTCATATGCTTGCCTTTTGCATACTTCTTCTTTGAATCCCTTTCGGTTTAACACTGATTTCAGGACTATTACAAGGAAAAGGTGGCAGGACTGGTTTTATAAGGCTCCGCCTGGAAAAATCCAAAGAAAATACCCAACTTCAGCGGGTGCGTCAGGCCAATCCCAATTGGCCATGGTGGTTGATGCTTTCAAAGTAAAGATATTGGAAAGGAATGAAAGTCAAAGACAAAGGTCCTAAGAGCAGAATGAAGTGAAAAGGTCAAAGCCCACACGGGCGAGTCATCATGAAGTCCTAAAAGATGGGTTTTGTCGGTTTGAAAAGAGATTCACCCTCAAGACCAACAAGCAGCAAAGTTCTCGGCGGAAATTAGGTCGGGATCAAGCAATTGAGATGATCAAGGCCACAAAACCAACCACCATTTCAAACTAACAAATTGTTCTTTTTTTGGAAGTTAAAACAGGTGTAACTCAAAGCAACCGCGCAAGAGCAGGTGCAACCAATAAGAGAAAAGAAATGCGCAAGCGCTAAAACAGCTTTGCAGCAGGGAATCGACCAAAAAGGGAAGTCTTCCCCCCAAATTCTTTCATGCGTTTTACCAAATAAAAGGAAGAAAATAAGAACAAAAGTAAAGAAGAAGAAGAAGAAAGAAAGAAGAAAAAGAAGTGAAAAATGAAAATCCCAAAAATCATGGTAGCATAGGACCCCATTCCCTAGATATCCCTGCATAACCCACGGATCTCCCTGGCATAACCCAAGGAGCTTTTTTCTTTCCATCCCGGCATAACTTGTGGATCTCCCTGGCATAACCCAAGGAGCTTTTTTCTTTCCATTCCGGCATAACCCGTGGATCTCCCTGGCATAACCCAATGAGCTTTCTTTTTTCTTTCCAATCCCGGCATAACCTGTGGATCTCCCTGGCATAACCCAAGGAGCTTTTTTTTTCCAATCCCAGGATAACCTGTGAATCTCCCTTGCATAACCCAAGTAGCGTTTTCTTTCCAATCCCGGCATAACCCCGTAGATCTCCCTGGCATAACCCAAGGATCTTTTTTCTTTCCATCCCGACATAACCCATGGATCTCCCTGGCATAACCCAAGGAGCTTTTTTCTTTCCATCCCAGCATAGCCCGTGATCTCCCTGGAATAACCCAAGGAGATTTTTTCTTTTAATTCTCGACATAACCCGCAGATCTCCCTGGCATAACACAAAGAGCTTTTTTCTTTGTATCCCGGCATAACCCGTGGATCTCCCTAGCATAACCCAAGGAGCTTTTTTCCTTTCCAATCCCGGCACAACCCGTGGATCTCCCCGGCATAACCCAAGGAGCTTTTTTTTTCTTTCCAAATCCTAATATAACCCGTGGATTGCCCTGGCATAACCCAAGGAGATTTTTTCTTTCTATCCAGACATAACCCGTGGATCTTCCTGCATAACCCAAAGAGCTTTTTTTTCTTTCCAATCCCGGCATAACTCGTGGATCTCCCTAGCATAAACCCAAGGAGCTTTTTTTTTTCCAAATCCCGGCATAACCCGTGGATCTCCCTGGCATAACCCAAGGAGCTTTTTCCTTTCCAAACCCCGGCATAACCCGTGGATCTCTCTGGCATAACCCAAGGAGGTTTTTTCTTTCCAATCCTGGCATAACCCGTGTATCCCCCTGTCATAACCCAAAGAGCCTTTTTTCTTTCTGTCCCGGCATAACCCAAGGACCCTTTTCTTTTCCGGCATAACCCGGTCATTTCCCAGCATAACCTAGCTTCATTCCCAATGATACACAACCCTGATTTGATCATTTAGATATGTGTCACAACTAACTCACGAAATTCTCCTAATGAAAACTGGGACAGAAAAATTTTATTCGTTTGTTTGTTTTGGTATCTTAAGCAGGTTGACCTCGAGACATAGGGTGCGAGATGACCGATGGAATGAGTCTCAATCCAGAGTAAAGAAAAGAAGAAAAGAACAAAAAGAAATGAACTCAAATGTTGAAGCGAACAAAGGTGCGGATTGCTCAAATTTGGTTGAAGATATAAGCTCCGCCGATCCCGCTTTGGCCCAATGCTGTAGAAAGAAACGACACCTACAACTTACGAGCATCAAGATTCAGATTTGGGTCCATAACAAAATCAGCTAAGACTCAAGATCAAGTTTCAAGAGATTTATAGATAGGAATCGTGTAACTCACAGTTGATAGGAATAGCTAGCTTAGCTTTGATTTTCCTTTTGGTGTAATAAGGAGGTCAGCAAGCAGTAGCAGCAGCAACAGCAGTGAAATCACAGCTCCTGGTAGTTCCAGCTACCAAACCTTCCAGAACTAAACTGACTTGATTCCTTTATAGCCAAGGATATGTAGGCAACCTTTGAAGCAGGGTTCAGTCAAATGGTTTTCAAAAAATGCTTCTCCTGGAGTGCCAAGCAGGCAAAAATCTCTCATGTTGCTCATTTATCTTTGCCCGAAAAACCTTCGTGTCTCCGAGCAAAGAGGGGCAGCTGTGAGCACGTGATTTTTGCCGCGCTTAAATTACCCATATAAAATTCATTAAAATTAGAATTTTTCTTTTAGTATTTGAATTTTTAGGAATTAACTACATGATTTTGTGTTTTGTTTGCATTTTGTGTGCATTTTTAGTTGTCATAAAAAATGAAAAGAAAAATTACAAAATAGCATACTTGCATTTAGGACCCAATTCTAGATTTTTAGATTATTTAAAATCATTGAAAATAGGAGAAAATAATTAAAAATAGTCCTTTATATTGTTTTACTTTAAACTTTTTGATTTTTTCCTTAAACTAGGATTTGTTTAATTTTTGAGAATTAATTAGTCTCATTTTAGAATTAAATCAGGTTTTGGCTATATTAATTTTGTACTTAATAAAATCCAAAATTTAGATAAATAAAAAATAAAAGAGAAGAAAACAAACAAATAGAAATTAAAATGAAGAAAAGGGATCAAGCCACCATTTTTGGGCCACAAATTCGAGCCCAAACCCCAAAATCCGGCCAAAATGGACCAAATGCACCCGTACCCGGTCCAAATGACCATTCCCCTGAGACCAATAAAACGACATCGTATAAGAGGGATACTACGTCGTTTTGGAGTAGTGAGTGCCAAATCAATCCAAGCCACCCATGCACTCTAATCCAACGGCCCTGGTTCAAAAATGAATTTTAAATTAAACCGTCCAAAACCTTTTAGAAACCTAGAGACAAAACTGACCTTCCTCGTACCCCTGTTCAACCACCCGCCCTCCGCCGCAAATCGCCGCCGCAAATCGCCCACGGCTGCGGCGGAGCTCCAGCTGCCTCCGAAATTTCACCATAGTTTCGTCTCGTTCTCCTCATAACAAATCCATGATTAGTTCCTATTAAGTCCTAACCAAAACCTTCAAATATGTCAAACCCTAGGCGGCGCCACCACCGTGCACGGCGGCGGCGGCGCCACCTAAATCTTAACAAATTTGTACCCCACAATCCCCAGACCACTCTAAGCCCCACACTCATGGTTATTTCCCAAAAATCCCAACCGGATTTCTCCAATTTCACATCTAGGGTTCGACCCTTTGAAGTCAAGGCCAAATCAACTCATGTAAGGACCCTTCCTAGCATCTGTTGAATATCAGGGCATATCATTTGCCCATGCAGAAATGTTGAAGTCAAATAGTGAGTTCCCTTTCTTTTCTTCTTCTGTTTATTTTTTTCTGTTCCTTCTCAATCTTTCTTCTTTTTCTATTTCGAGTGGTCAAGTTTCTACCCTTCTCCTTTGTTCTTTTAGTCTGATGTATCTGAATTAATAGTTGTGATAAAAATTTGTTATTCAATCGAATTGTAGTCAAAGGCATGAATAATGTATCAATCTTGTTCTTTTTAATAAACTTAGGATTTTGACCTAATTAGACTGCGAGAATGGTTAAAAATAGTAAATGTGCTTTCTGGATTTCTGATTAGTTTAAAATTTTGCTTCATTTCTGTTTTATTTTTTATCCTGTTGGTTTAATTTTCATTCATGGTTAAATCTATTCTCATGATTATTTTTTTGGTTTAATTGTTGTCTTGATCCTGTTTTGTGATGTCTTATCCTAGTTGAATTTTTGTTTTGATTCAGTGTTACTAGTATAGGCTTTAGTTTTATTAGCTAGTTAATTAGATTAGATTTTCCGTTAATGTTGCTAATTGTTCTTAGAATTAATTTTGTTATTGTAATTAGAACTGTTTTCCAGCCTTGACGGCTTATTTTGATTGTTAAAATTTTCATTTGTTTTAGGTGGTTGGATTAGCTGATTAGAATTACATGGGTCAACTGTGTTGTAATTTCAATAAGGATAGCAAGGCTGGGGTGAGTTAGTAATTTTAGATTAAAAGCAAGGACAATATAGGTATTCCTAGGAGAAACTAATGTTGTAGGTGAAGCTAGAATCTTCTAGGATCTTCTAAATTAGGGCCTTAATAGAAATATCAAAACTTAGGGCAGTAACTTGAGAAAACAAGTCAAAAAATGAAGGTCTAATTAATAAAAAACTGAAACTAAAAGAGGGGGAAAAGGGGTAAGTGAAAATCTAGAAGCTTCCCCACATTTTTGCCTATAAAAGTCAGTCCCCTTGCCGTCTTGAACAAGTTTGGAGCACCTGAAAATTCCCCAATAAGTTTTGAACACCTAAAAATTCCCCAAAAAGTTTCAGCACCTTAAATTCCCCCAAAAAAAGTTTTCTGCAAGCTTTAGGATCTGAAATTTGAATTTCAAATTCAAATACTCAAGTCTGAACTCCTACAATTCAAAATTTCCTCTTAGATCCTAGTTTCTTCAAAAAACTAAAAACAAAAAGCAAAAGCCATAGAAAAGCTCCAAAAATACTGTTATATTGAAGTTTTTCTTAAGTTGATTTCAAGTTTAGTGTTAAATTGAGTTCCCAGTGTTCCTGAGTTCAATTTCAAGTTTATTTGGGTTTCTTCAAGTTGTGTTGATTGATTTACTGGTCTTACTTTGATTTGGAACAATACCTGGGTTTTGAAACTTTTCCTGAACTGTTGCTGAGTTCTATTACTGCTACTGACTGTAATTAACATGAACTGGAGTGTTTTGAGATTGTTTAAACACTTTTGAATTAATTGTAAGTCATTCTCCTAATGACCTGAATGCTGCATGTAGAAGTTAGATTCAGATTGCTATAATAGGATTTTAGAATCATGATCAATTCATTTCCAGGTTTTCGTTGATTGTATACAAAAAATATGAGCCTGTTTTAAAAGCTATGAGTCAAACAATTAATCTATAGCTCATTGCAGCTCTAGTTGCAGGTTTCGATCTTATCAACGGTTGTAATCAACTCTTATATTGGATATTAGTAAAATCAATGTCATTTTTAGTTTGAATAATCAATTTAGAGTATAGAACTTCAATATGTTAACTTGAACAGGCATTTTGTTTTGAAACCAGGAAATCTCCACTTATACATACTAGGTCTGAGCGAACTTAACATTCCAATATAATTGATAATTACTCTAGTTTAATCGTTTCTCCCTACAATTGTTCGCATTAATTTGTAGTTCAATAGTCCCACGTTAATAAAAATAGTTGCTGTTGTTTGGTATGTGAAATGGTGCCCGATACTTCTCATTTAGTTTTTCCAGTTCCATGCTTCATGTACATCAGTATTAAGTCCATATCCCAGCCCCCTGAATTAGATCAATATTGGTATTGAAATCAACTCAAGTAGTAGGCCAAGTAGCAGGCCTAGTGGTACTGTTTCGAATTTGTTAAGATGAAGGCTAATGTGAGCCTAAAGCCCAGTTTACCCTTTTTTATATTGGGCTAGTTTTGAGGCCCAATGCCTTGGACGATTGGTTTGAATACACGAAGGATCTCAATCTACTCACTAAGTACTGGATGTGATGATAATAAAATAAAGTTGAATTATAAATTTGGACCTTTGAGTTAGGTAGCGAATTCAAATTGAGAGGTTTTCCCCACTTGTTTGAGTTCGGACTTGAACTCTAGGCCCGAATTTTACAATACTAATTAACAGGTTCCTTTTTTTAGAGACAATCCATATTAGAAAATAATAGCCTCTCCTAGGATGGCCTTTAAAAGAAACGAGGTGCGCCGCGCCAAACAAAAAATGCATATATTGCGTGGCCCTCTTTAAATACTTATATTAAAATACATAGAATTCGGGATGTGCCATTTAGCGAATTTGCATGGCCTCCCGCAAAGTTAATAATACGTTAGTTGCTTTAGGCGTATTTTTTTTAAAAATAATATTACCTTCTTAAACTTAGGCAAGCATTTCATGAAACTCAAATCCAAAATCCCAAAACGTTGAATAAAAGTGTGTCAAGGATCTGGGTGCATTTCATGTGACGTGATCCAAAAACACATTTTTTAAACGACGTTCACTTTTTAAAATTTTTTTAATTGAAAGCGGTGAATAATTCTAAAAATTGCACTATAGGATAACATGTATAAAAATCAGATTTTAGCCATTTATAATAGTTTAAGAGACCGTGCTAGAACCACGAGATCCGGGGGTGCCTAACACCTTCCCTCGGGTCAACAGAATTCCTTATTCAGAATTTCTGGTTCGCAGACTCCAATTGGGAAGTCAAAAATTTTCCTTGATTTGGGATTCAAATTAAACTGGTGACTTGGGACAGCAAAAGCCAAACCTATCCCAAGTGACGACTCTAAATAAATAAATAATCCTATTTTGAATAATGTCACTTTAATTGGAAAAACTCCCTTATACACTATCTTTCGGGGTAGGTGTGTAAAAAAGGAAGTGTGACAGCGGCCAATACCACAGGGCCATCCATAGCGCTAGGCATTGGGAGGCTTGCTAGCACGCCACGGGCCGCGCCCAAGGGGTCATGGGGCATGGCTAGAAAGCCGCCCATGACAGTATGTGTAACGACCAGACCGGTCGTTTTGAGCCCTAGTGCGTCGTTCAGTAGTTTGAGGCCATGAGTAGCTTCATTTCAGGTATTGTGACTTGTACGCGTGGTCGAAATTGAGTTTTGGGAAGTTCGGAGTTGATTTAGAAAGAGAACTCTCATTTCGGAGGCTTAAAGTTGAAAGAATTAACTAGGATGGGATTTTTGAGTAAACGGCCTCGGAATTAGGATCTAAAGGTTCCAGCAAGTTTGTATGATAATTTCGGACTTGGGCGTATGCCCGGTTCGGGTTTTGGATAACCCGGGAGTGTTTTGGCGCCTATTGAGGAAGTTACATTTTAGAAGAAATTTTATAAGTTTGGCTTGAAGTGCATTTCAGTGCTATCAATGTACGTTTGAGATTCTGAGACTGCGAATAGCTCCGTATGGTGATTCTGGAGTTGGGGGCGCAATCGGAAGTGAATTCGGAGGTCCGTAGGTCATATTGGAACCATTTGGCTAAAGATAGAATTCAGAGGATTTTGAGAGGTTTGACTGAAAGTTGACTTTTTGATATCAGGTTTGAAATCCGATTTCGAAAGTTGGAGTAGGTCCGTAATGTCAAATATGACTAGTGCGTACAATTTGAGGTCAATAGGACGTGATTTGATAGGTTTAAGCATCGAAAGTAGAAGTTGGAAGTTCTAAAGTTCATAAAGCTTGGATTGGGGGTTGATTCATGAATTAAGCATTGTTTAAGGTAATTTGAGGCCTCTAGCAAGTCCATAACGTATTTTAGGATTGGTCGGTAAGTTTTGTTGAGGTTCCGGGGGCCTCGGGTGGATTCCGCGTGGTTAATGGATCAGAAATGGGAATTTTGGAAAGTTGAGGTTTGCTGCTTTTGTCATAACCGCATCTGCGGTTCTAGGACCGTAGAAGTGAGACCGCAGATGCGGTCAATCCTCCGTAGAAGCGAATTTTGGTCAAAGGCTCGAGGACCGCAGATGTGGTCAAGGTTCTGCAGAAGCGGGACCACATCTGCGGAAAGCTGGTCGTAGAAGCGGAAGAGGGCATCTTGGAGAGGACCGTGGATGCGGTCAAAGTTCTGCAGAAGAGAGACCGCATCTGCGGGAGGCACGTCGTAGAAGCAAGAAAGAGGTGGCCTAGGGAGGACCGCAAATGCATTATTTTAACCGCACCCGCGAAACCGTAGAAGCGGTCAAGGGACCGCAGGTGCGGAAACAGCTGAGGCAGTGAGATCTTTTAAAATTCGGAGTTGAGTTCATTTCCACCCCATTTTCTTCCATTGGATCCTATGGGGAGAAACTTTGAGGTGCCATTTTCGTCACTCATCACGAGGTAAGTAATTTATGCTAGCCTTGAGTTAAATACAAAGTTTATATATGAATTTAGGCAATGAAATTATGGAAAAATTTAGGTTTTATTAGAAAACTCAGAAATTTACATTTCTTGGAATTTGACCACGATATTGAGTATGAAATTTAGTAAAAATTATATATTTGAGTGCCTAAGGCATGGGAAATCTTTATCTTCAAAAAATTTCAGATTCTAGGCACGTGGGCCTGAGGATATTTTGGTTAACATTTCGATCGGGGTTAGGAATTTGCTATAAATTAGATTGTAGCGAATATTTGAGCATATATTAATGGATTTGCGTAACCGTTGGCTAGTTTTGGAGCGTGGTGTATCAATTAGAGTCTTCGGAAGGGCGTGGAATGCCCGTTATGGATCTTCGGAGCGAGGTGAGTCTCCTTTCTAACCTTGTAAGAGGGAATTGTCCCCATAGGTGAAATAATTAATTATGTGCTCCTATTTGTGGGGGCTACGTACGCACGAGGTGACGAGAGTCCTTGCGTAGCTACTATTATGCTATTGTCCGGGTAGTTAGGACCTAAAAGCATGTTATACTTGGATTATTTATGGACTCATTGATAGCTTGAATTGCTTAAATCACATCGAATTAGTAAGTGGATTTCTAAAAGGAGTAAACTTCATTTCTTAAAATTTGTTAAAGGAGAATTGGTTTTATTTAGATAAATATTTTTCGATAAGTTCTTAATTGACTGATTGGGATGTATCCCTATGTGTACCTGCATCACATGCATGATTTGCGAGCAGGGTATGTGTTTATTTATGGAATGGGCCGAACGGCTCGGCAGATTAAATAGATGCATTTATAAGCGCGTCGTCGACCCTCGGCAAGTGCACATTTTATTTCTGTTGGAGCGGGCCCTCGACCTCGGTATGATTTGCGCATGATATATATTGTCGCTTGAGAAATTTTAAATGAAAAGTTGCCTTTCGTGGCTAAATATAAATTGATAAGATAATGAAAAGTAAATATTGGAAATCCTTTATTAATTGTTGAAGGTGTTTTGCCTGATTTCCGGCTTTGTGAGTTAGAACTACTATATAAAAATCCATGATTTCCTCACACTTTTAGTATATTATTATTGGACCTCTAGCAAATATTGAATTCGACCATCTCGTCTCTACTTCTTCGAGATTAGGCGGGATACTCATTGAGTACACGTTGTTTACGTACTCATACTACACTTCTGTGCATTTTTGTTGCACAGGTATATGTATCTCTAGCGGTCTACTGAGCGTAGCAGCACAGATGATTTTGGGACTAGGTGAGCTACATTATTCGAGACGACCGCAGCTAGAGCAGTCCCTTCCAGTATACTGTATATACTTTTATCCACTATATTCCGGACGGATGTTGTATTTTATTTTTTCGTCAGTAGATGCTCATGTACTTGTGACACCGGGTTCTGGGATGGTTTATATTATTTGTATTAACTGTTCATTAATTAAATTTGATTTGAGACAACTACCTTTTAATTGCTAAACTTGAAGGAAAATCCTAGAATTCAAAAGTATTAAACAAGATTTGGATTAAGTAATTTGGTTGGCTTGCCTGACAGCAGTGTCCGGCGCCACCACGACCTTTAGCGGATGTTGGGTCGTCACAGTATGTACGTAAGTTTGGACCTTTATTATTTTTAAATAAGTATTTAGAGTAATGTCTTATTTCTAAAGTCTTATTTTATTAAATAAGTATTTGGAGTACCTTCTTTATAT
>MU711098.1:70595-105687 GCA_026770625.1 Nicotiana glauca | reverse complement strand
GGGGGGGTCCTAAATTATTTTGAATAAGCACTCAAAATAATTTCACATATCTAAACACTTATATTAAATAAGTACTCATATATTAAAGAGTTTTATGACAGCGTTAGTACAAAAAAAAAAAACTAATTTTAGTGGTTGATGACGTTCCTAACTAATTATCTATGAAATAATGTTTAGATTTATGATTTAATCAATAGATAAAAAGAAAATACTAATGTAAATATGGATTTTTTACCAAAAAATTAATATTCATCGCTAATATAGTGGCGCTAACATTTAGCAATGAAATTTCGAAGCTAACAATATCTTATTATTCATCTTAATTTTAATAACTATCTTTTTCTAATTATATCAAATATAAAAGTATATTTTCTTTACACTAAAAACTATGAAGTATTATAATTCTATTATAATACTTACTAAAAGTATATAACTTCCAATTAAAATTAAGAGAACAATTTGAGTTATATCTAAAATGTATTAATAACTAATGATAAAGAGTTTAAACAGAAGCTCATATCCATTACATCGTGTATATAATCAGGAGAATACAAAAAATTACATTGATTTGATCATTTAATATTTTATTAATTTTCATAAAGCCCATTAATCAATTGAACTAATAATACTTGAGAATTTAATATGTATGTATAGTAGACCAAATATTGTCTATCTTGTGACTATTATTTTGTATTTGTATTAATTTAATATTTTTGATACTACTAAGATTTATTTTTAAAAAATTAAGAATTTAATATGGTTGATATAAAAGTATACATCATAATCTGTATAACTAAACTATTACCTATAGGTTTTAATGCAATTTAAATAACTGTATAATTTATTTAATTCAATTTGAATATCTATTTACATCACATTTAACTAACTATATTATTTATTTAATTAAATTTGAATATCTAATAATATAAATATATTGGGTTTGTATGCTTGATATTTTTCATGTATTGGGAGGACAAGCATTAAATGGGTGAGAGAGAATCATAAAGAGTAATTCGGGAAGGGCATCATTATAAAATTTGCCCAGAAACCTTATTTGGATGTGATTTTACTTCATAACCTTATTTGGGTCGTTGGCCAAAAATTGTGTGGCCCAAAGGATTTTTCCATGCTTAGCTTACAACCATATTAAGCTTTAATTTCACTTTCCTATGACCAACTTTAAGAAGAAAAAGTGCTATTTAATTATAGCTAATTAATTAATATCTAAGACAAATGAACCTTTTTCTTTTCAAACACAGTTGCAAACCAAGTCTCAAAAATGATTATATTAACCAATTATAATAGATTATTAACTCTACAAGTCGACTTAATAGGTCATAAATATGCCCGTTAGATTGTCATGGCCAAATTCCATAAATATAACCATGCGCTTATCCAATGAAAAATCTATGTTAAATACTTATATGCATTAGGCGTTTACATTAAACTAAGCAATTTAACTTCAGTAGTCAAAATATAAAAGTGAAAAATGTATCACTTGACCATGAGTAAGTGATAAATATGTATATGCAAGATAAATGTTTTACATTTATTGGTCAGATGTAAACACCGAATGTAATTAAGTTTTTATCGTATCGGCAAGTGTCAATTAACTACCATTCGTCGAAAAATTATACTGTGTATATAGATAAAATATTAGATTATAGAGGTGTATGACATATATTGAACACCTTTGTCGGAAATTTTCTTTGCTTCATTTAAGTTTGAATACCTTTATAAAAATTCCTGACATCGCCACTACATATCGGGCTTTATCGTGCACCCTTTTGCTATCATCAGGAGACATCACAAGAACTCATTCTCCACATAAAGAAAGATGAAATTTGTCAGAGGATGCTAAAGTTAAAAAGTTAAGAGGAAACCAGACATGAAGAAGATTAGCATAATAATTTGATTGTGTTATAATACTTTAAGAGAAAGAGGTGGTAGCCCACTAGAAAAGAAAATAATTTACGCCAACTTTAGCACAAAAGAAGAGATCCTCAATTGTGTATCTTTCTCTGTTTATATATTTACATGTCTGTTCAGTTCACTTTAGAAAACTCAAGTTAAAAGCAACTCTTTAACTTCTCCTTCCTAAACTTTCCTCAGTTCAACTATTGGCAATATGCCAGTTAACTGTATAGCACCAAAGCCAGAAAATTCTGGCACAGAAGTGATGGCAGCTCCGACGAATTTGCCTGATTCGTCAGAGCTGCGCGACATGTCCTGTCTGGCTTTCCCTGTCCAGATCAATTCACAGTTTTTTTCACAAAGAGCTTTATACCCTATAAGTTTGAAGGTCTGTTTTTTTCTCTATCTGTTCTCCCTTTAGTACATAAAGATTCAGTAAGGAGAGTCTTGGAATAACGGTAAAGTTGTCTCCGTGTAACCTATGAGTCACGGGCTCGGTTGCATTAGGAGTTGTCTCCGTGTAACCTATGAGTCATGGGCTCGGTTGCATTAGGGTAGGTTGTCTACATCACACTCCTAGGGGGTGCGGCCCTTCCCCTGATCCGGAATAAATACCGGATGTTTTGTGCACCGAGTACATAAAAACTCACTTCTTACTTACATGTATAGCATAAGCAAGTTTGTTTTTTCACGTAACAAGTAATTTGAGTCAGTCATGTGCTCTGATCCAGCGACGAAGCTACATGTATTGAATGGACAATTGAATCCCCTTCACCCGAAAATTATACTTTACAAAAAGAGCTAAAATATATATTTTTGTAGATATTTAAGTTATTGAATCCTCTTGACATAAGGGAAGTTTGTAGTGTAGTAGTAAAAGTAGTTTAAAAATTGCTTTAGTTGTGACATTCTTGAATTTTCTTGAATTGCCTTATTAGAATTCCTGGTTTTGCGCGAATCATATTTGTTCCACGGTTCAATCCTATGTTGCGCGGATTCTCCAAAATGCCGCTGCACCCGTGTTGGATCCTTCAAAAATGCACTACTTTTGAAGGACCAGACACACCCACAATGATATTTTCGAAGAGTCCGAACAACGTAGGTTCAATCTATTCTTGCTGATGTCTTCATATTTTGATGTGCAGTTTGAAGAGATTGTTTACAAGATTAGGCAAGAAACACAAGGGATGTGTTTTGGAGGAACATCAAACACAAAAGAGAAGACTATACTAAATGGTGTGACAGGTATAGTTTGCCCTGGAGAAATGCTAGCAATGTTAGGTCCATCAGGTAGTGGCAAAACTACCCTCCTAACAGCACTAGGCGGCCGTCTTTCGGGTAAATTATCAGGCAAAATTACCTACAACAGCCAGCCTTTCTCCGGTTCCATTAAGCGTAGAACCGGATTCGTGGCACAAGATGATGTCTTATACCCTCATTTAACTGTAATAGAAACACTTCTATTCACAGCTCTGCTTAGGCTACCACAAAGCCTAAGCAAAGAGGCAAAAGTGAGACATGTAGAACATGTTATAACAGAACTTGGATTAAACAAGTGTAGAAACAGTATGATTGGAGGTCCACTATTTAGAGGTATATCAGGTGGAGAGAAAAAAAGAGTCAGTATAGGTCAAGAAATGCTAATCAACCCGAGTTTACTACTTTTAGATGAGCCGACTTCAGGGTTGGATTCGACCACAGCTTTGCGAATCCTAACCACAGTTAAGAGGCTAGCTAGTGGTGGTAGAACCGTGATCACAACGATCCATCAACCGTCTAGCCGGCTTTACCATATGTTTGATAAGGTAGTGCTACTCTCTGAGGGCTGTCCTATCTACTATGGTTCTGCATCAAGTGCCCTGGATTACTTCTCGTCGATTGGTTTTTCCATATCCATCACTGTCAATCCTGCTGATCTCTTGCTCGATCTCGCTAATGGTAATTTGAACATTTCAGTACAAGTTGAATTTCCACTACAAATTATCCTTTCAAAGTTGTTATAGCAATATGTATGAATCGTTTGAAACTATTTTAATCCAAATCATATATGTAAGGCAACAGGCATCTTAAAATGTAGCATTGAACTTACAGGAATTGGACCTGATTCCAAGCCTGCAATCGAGCAAGGCGACAATACTGAACAGGAAAAGAAGTTTGTGAGAGAAGCTCTCATCTCCGCGTATGAGAAGAACATTTCTACAAGGTTGAAATCTGAGCTATGCACTTCCGATAACAGTAATTACAGTTATACAAAGACTGTTTCCACAAGTAAGTTTCCAGTTTACTCTGAAGAAATCATTTTTTTTGGTTTTATACTGTTCACCTACCGTGACTAATGAAACTATCTTGTGTTCTACTAATGAAGGAAATGGTGTGAAATCAGAGCAATGGTGCACAAGTTGGAGCCATCAATTCAAAGTACTGCTTCTGAGGGGACTAAGGGAGCGAAGATACGAGACGTTCAATAGGCTTAGGATCTTCCAAGTTATAAGTGTAGCATTTCTTGCAGGATTATTGTGGTGGCATACTCCTACATCGCACATTGAAGATCGCGTAAGAACTTATCTCTTCACCTATATTATATAGCTAACTTTTTACAATTGCAACAATACATTTGACATATTACAAACAGATGATAGTCTGCTGCTATGTGCTAATAATGATATTGATAATTGACTTCTTGTTTACAGATTGCAATGTTATTCTTTTTCGCGGTATTTTGGGGCTTTTATCCACTCTACAATGCAGTTTTCACTTTTCCTCAAGAAAGAAGAATGCTCATAAAAGAAAGATCATCAGGAATGTATCGCCTATCGTCATATTTTCTAGCCAAAACAGTAGGAGATTTGCCTTTAGAACTTGCACTACCAACAGCATTTACGTTTATCCTTTACTGGATGGGCGGTCTCAAAGCTGATCCTACAACCTTCGTCCTATCTCTTCTAGTCGTCCTATACAACGTTCTTGTTTCACAAAGTCTCGGACTAGCTTTTGGCGCCTTACTCATGGATGTAAAACAAGCCACAACATTAGCATCAGTCACAACATTAGTCTTCCTCATTGCTGGAGGATACTACATTCAACAAATTCCCTCGTTCATCGTCTGGTTAAAGTATTTAAGCTACAGCTACTACAGCTACAAGTTGCTTTTAGGGGTTCAGTACAATAGCAATGATTTCTACGAGTGTTCAAAAGGAGTTTATTGCCAAGTTGCAGATTTTCCTGCCATTAAATCAGTAGGACTAAACAATATGTGGATCGATGTCTCGATCATGGCTGTGATGTTGGTAGGCTACCGACTTGTTGCTTATCTAGCACTCACTCGTGTACGATGATGATTCGATGAAGACAGGCGGAGAGGACGTCTTTTAGGAGTGAAGTTGAAAGAGTTCAATTTTCTGCAATAGGGAGTGAGAATGTTAGCTTTAGGTTTTTTGATCCCATAGCCAGATTTTGATCATATAGCAACAAAAATTTTGATGTACTACTACCACTCTGGCTATTTTGCATAATATTAGCTTGGGAAAATTTTGAATGCTTTGGAGACTAAATCTGTTACCACTCTGAATATATTGAATGCAACATTTTAACATGAAACAGAGAACAAATTCGATTTCTACCTTCTATTAGTTAATTGCTACTTTGCTAGTGGTCTTCCTAAAACCTTCTAGGCCGAGGCTATAAACATTGCGTGCTAATCAATAGGTGTATGATTAGATTCCTACTAAAGAAAATTCCCTATGAGTTACTTAAGGATAGTAAACCTAATATAACTCTCCTGAGAGAATTTGGCAGTAAATGACGAGATCCAGAGTAAGAAATATATGTGCCTTCTCCGAGTATTGAGCCTATGAACATTAAATAAGCTCCTCGAGATGCTAATTGGACCGTTGCTATGAAAGAAGAATTTCATTAATTTGAGAGAAACAAAGTATGACATTTAAAACCTCGACCAAGGGACAGAACAATCATAGGAACTAAGTGGTTTTTCTGAAATAAGTTAGAAGATCAATTTGCTATCACAAGAAAAAAGTCAAGATTTATGGTATAAGGTTACAATCAAGAAGAGAACAGAGACTATGATGAGACTTTTGCACCAATTGCTTGAATGAAGGCCACTTGGAAGGTCATTACTTTTGCATCTTACATGGGGTTCAAATGTATCAAATGGATATTAAAAGTACATTCTTTAATGGACTTTTGAAAGAAGAAGTGTTTGTGCGTCAACTTCCAGGTTTTGAAAGTCATGAGTATGCTTGTAAGTTGGGAGAAATTCAAAAATAGCCATATTTACCACTGATCGTTGAAAAATAGCCAAGTTTTAAAAGTAATCAAAATTTAGCCACTTTAAATCTAAGCGAAAACAGTATTCAAATCCGGAAAAATACGCCAGCATATTTTACGGGAGTTCCAGCATAAGTATGCTTGAACTCCCGTAAATTTTACTAGAGTTCCAGGATAACTATGCTGGAACTCCCGCAAATTTTACGGGAGTTCAAGCATAATTGTGCTGGAACTCCAGTAAATTTTACTGGAGTTCAGCAAGTATAATTGTCCAGTATAATATACTGGAGTTTGGAGCACTGGTGCTCCAGTCTCCCGCAAATTTTACAGGAGTTAGCAAAGTATACCGGTCTAGCATAATATGCTGGAGTTCGTACACAAATGCACCAGAACTCCCGTATATTATACTGGACCGGTCCCTATTGCAACAAAATAGTGGCTATTTTTCATTGACTTTGTAAACACTGGCTATTTTTCATTGACCAGTGTGAAAACTGGCTATACCATGATATTTTAACTTATAAGTTAGATAAAATATTTTATGGATTAAAGCAAGTACCTAGAGCATGGTAAGGGAAATTGTTAAAATTCGTTCTTGAGACAGGTTCGTAAAAGATAAAATTGACAATACTCTATTTTTGATGAAGATGGAAAGAAACTTTCTAATTGTCTAAGTATGCATTGATGATATCATTTTTAATGCTACTAATGAATCCTTGTATAATAAATTTGCAAAATTAATAGGAAGTGACACTACTACAAAAGAGACTTTCAGTGGCATTCAATTAGCGGCAATAAAAGAATGGACGCTAAATAGTTTTGTAAACGAAAATATTTGCGGCAAATAAGCATTAGACGCTATTACATACCTTTTTAGTGGCAATAAAAATAAATAGCCACAATTAAAAGCGACTTTTATTACTTTGGTATTCCCCTCCAAAATGTTACACTAAAATAACCAATTCCCTCCAATTTTTTCCAAAGTGTGAATTGAATTTTAATCCATCAATTTTAGCAGTGGTGAACTTTTCTTCAATCTTCGTCCATGTAGAGTAGCTTTGGTCGGCACATCCTTTTGAAAATGGCCCTTTTATAAGGGGCAGTAATTATAGTTAGAAATTGTTATATTTGGTTTGGGTATAAATCTTTCTCCATTGTGTCAAAAATAGGTTGGCGAAATTAATTGATTAAGAACAGAACTTCAAAAGAAGATTCTGAAAGTTTGAAAAATTTGTGAGTAACAATTAGATCGCTGCTTACTCTATAGACCAAGTTGTCTTATACTTACAATATTGAGTTCCAGAATATGATTTATTTATTTTTTTAATATTATTATGCTGGCTATCTATTATCTTTTATTGCCCTTCAACTTGTATAACAATCCAATTTTTTGTTTGTTAGCTGTTAATGTAAAGTATCACTTTTTATATCACTTCTATATTATGTATATATATGTCCTTTTCTAGGGTTATACATGTTTAGTGTAGTACCTATATTCCCCCACAATATTTTATCGTACGGAGCTAACAACTGATATAAAGGTGGCAGCTATTAGTATCTTCTCGGTACTTCTACTTAAAGGTAACAGTTCATAAAGCAGACTTGAAAAATTGGAGCTACTGATAGGCTAATTTACTCTTCTGAAGGATCAATGCATTGACTTGAAGAAATCCCTAGTTTTCTACAAAGGCAGAGCTGCAAAAGGCAATAAAATTGAATGAATGATGCATGAGTTTAGGATTTTCAAATATTAAAAGCAAACTCCATTGCACATAGAGTTCTTTCTAATTCTTGGGTGTCACCAACAGTACCTGAAAACGCTACATCAAATCATTTTCTAACCAGCAGCCACTTTACTAATTATTCATATGAAATTTTATTGATAAACAAAAACAAGTTCACCTATCCAATTTAGTGATTTTAGCAGTAATGAATAATTTTCCTTTAATATCTGTTGATGCTTGGAAGATGAATTTGCTTTGGGATTCTTCTCCTTGTCATAGTGGTGAAAAATGTCCACTAGTTATTCTACTAACAAGTGTTACACTTTACCCTTAACTAAATAGTATTTTGTTTTTGTAGTTTCAAGTACTTTAGCTTTAGTTTTCTTACTTATGGATTTTGTTTTGTTTTCTTTGTGGGGTGCTTTTGGAGTTAGTTTAGTTTTGGATTAGTGTCGTAAAAACTCTAATGTAGGTTTTTCAATTGATTCATGAATCAAATCGTTTCCAAAAAAAAAAAAAAGGAGAATGGTATTCATGTAAAATTACTAAATATTATATTTTAAAATACTTTTTGTCATGCGTAACTGACATTGATTTTGTTGTATTAGGCTGAAAAATAATATAGACCCTACACGAGCACAAGTTTTCATTTTAACTTATAAACATCATAAGGATGGTCGACCACTTGAATACTTTCACATGGCGTCACATGCTCCCTCATGCTTTCACATGCTACACCATGTATATTTCACTCCTTTCACATGTTTCAGGCGTTTTTTAGTTGGTTTGTCTAAAGTCCTTCACATTTTTTTTCTCTATCTTTTAATTTTTGAATTTCATCTATTTTAGTTGAATTCAGGTTTATCGATTTTGTTTGTATCTTGTTTCTCCAAAATACCTCCTCCTAATCTAAAGGTATTACTTTATAGTAATTCTTTGTTGTTTCTGAATGTATTTACTTTCTTTGATAACCTTCTCTAATCAGGACATGATAAATGAATGGTTGAGGAGTAGTAGTGAGAGATCGAATGACCAGCCTCCTTACAGTGTTGCTTGAAAAGGAAATGTATATTCCTGAGTGTTGGGAAATGAAAAAAGTGGATATGTTCGAGGTTTGTGACTTGGTCAAACTCCTTCGATACTGTGGTTGATAAATCTTCAATAGATAATATTGTTCCAGAGAATTCATCTAATGATGTAAAAAGGTTAGAACAAAAGATAATATAGTTAACAAACCTCAACGAGAAAATAATGAAGAAATGAGTTTGATGAAACAAGAATTATTATAGATGAGACAAGTCATGTGCAAAATTGCTCCTAATGAATTATTATCGCACAATATAAATCGATTGTCAATTGAACAGGAATTTAAAGATGATCCAAAAATGAAAGTTGTAGCCCTTGATGTCTAGTTTTCAGAAAGTTAAACCAATTGTAATTTGGAGTTATGATCATTATACTATAAGCTGTCCGGAAGAGTTGGAGAAGGTTGTTGGAAAAATTTATTCTACGCGATCGCAGGGGAATGGTCGCGATCGCATGGGGTAAAAGAAGGGCTGGAATTTTTTTTTGCTTCGCTATCACATTAGTTTGTCCGCAATAGCATAGGATAAATTCCTTGGCAGATTATAAAGTACTCTATTTCGAGGGTTTCGGCCATTTTGGCATTTTTGAAGCTATGGAGCTCGGATTGAGGCAATTTGAAAGGATTTTCAGAGGATTGATTAGAGCAAGTATTCTTCAGTCAAATTTAATTAAATTCCATGATTATGCATTGATTCTTATCATTTAATTTTGGAATTTGGGGTGAAAATTGGGAAAAATAGAAAAAAAATTTGAGAGTTGATTTGGGGATTTGGATGGCCATTTGTTGTCGGATTTTGATAAATTTGATATGGGTGGACTCGTGAGGAAATAGGCTTTCCAGTTTTGTAATTTTTATTGGATTCCGAAATGTAAGACCGGGGGCCGGGTTTGAGCTGATTTCAGGATTTTTGAGTTAATTTGATTATTTTCGCTTGGGCTTTGTTTCTTTAGCGTATATTGATGATAATATAGTGATTTTGGTTAGATTTGGCACATTTGGAGGCCGAGTCGGGAGGCAAGGGCATCACGGGATAGAGGTTGGACCGGTTTGACATAAGTAATGATTGTAAATGTTGTCCTGAGGGTATGAAACCCCGAATTTCACATCGTTGTGCTACTTTGAGGTGACACACACGCTAGATGACAAGTGGGGGAGTCCTCCATTGGGTATTTTGACTTGGTCCGTCCCGTACGACTATTAAGTCGCGTATTTGATTGAAAACTATTTGATACTATTGTGTTTTGGAAAGAATTATTATATTTTGAGCTGAATACCATTTTTGGGACTCCTGCCAACTGTTTGAACCCTTAGGGGCTTTTTTACTACTATTCCTTACTGTTATGACTTAACATTTGTACTCAGTCATGCTGTGTTTTACTAATTTCATAACTCAACATTATTTACCCAGTTTTGATGCTATAAATGATATTTTTTACTGAACGCTATGTTTTATTGACAGTCCGAGTGGCTTATAAGGTTGATGGTTGAGAGAGACCGAGGGCCTGATTGTGAGGTTGATGACTAAGAGAGGCCGAGGGCCTGATTGTGAGATTGATGACTGAGAGAGAGGCCGGGGGCCTGGTTTTGAGGATTACATATTTATGGATCCAGTTGCACGCCGCAATAATATATATATATATATATATATATATATATATATATATATATATATATATATATATATATATATATATATATATAGAGAGAGAGAGAGAGAGAGATCGGGCTGCACGCCGCAGCGATATAGCGCTGGGCCTATAGGAGCCACTCCGGAGTCTGCACACCCCTAGTGAGCGTAGTCGACAATATATATGGATCGAGCTGCACGCCACAACGATATACAAATCGAGCTGCACACCGTAATGGTTATTATATGGTGCCTATTGAGCGTGAGTGATGAGTGTGGGCGCTGATTGATGAGAGTTGAGTCATGAGGTACAGAGAGGCTTGCCCGAGGGACTATGTATACACGAATACGAGTGATGCTTTGCCTGAGGGGCTTGTTTTATGAAATTACTATTTTCACTTATCTTTATACTGAACCTCTATTGAAAATGCTAAACAAATGTTTTGAACAAATTTTATTGAGACTGAATTTTTTATGAGATGTTTGGAATTAAATTGCTTATTTGGTTTTTGGTTATTTCCACCGAGATTTTCATGTTACGTGATGTATATGAATGACCGAGAGGTTTGCCAGAAGGGCTGTTTATAAATTATTTTGCTCGAGGGGCCGATTATGATTCTCACTTTCACTATAAACTACATTGAACGTTTATTGAAACTGTTAGAAAGTTATTTTTCAAAGGATGTTACTGAAATTGGAGCTTAACGAGATGTTTTGATTTATACCTATTTTGGAAATGTACTGTACCCACTGTGGTGCTATGACGTGGATTACATGATTTCTTATTGCTCAGTCTTTATTTACTTTTATTACTTACTGAGTTGACGTACTCACATTACTCCCTGCACCTTGTGTGCAGATTTTGGTATTTCTAAGTTCGGTAGCAGGTTCATCAGAGTTAGCAAGGTAGCTGTATGGAGATCGCAACCTCGCTTTTCTCCCTCCTTATCCTCCCTTAGTGTATTCTTCTGATTTTCCCAGCATTAGTCTTGATGTTGTTAGACAGTTGTAGTAGATGCTCATGACTAGTGACACCCTGATGTCGGGCTTACTTTTCGCACTTTTGGTTGCTTTTAAACACTATATAAAGGTTTATTGTTAAATAGATTCGATTTTTTCCTAAGAAATGAGAATATTGATTGGTTTTTGGTTTTTGTCGGCTGGACTAGTTCCATGATAAGTGCCATCATGACAGGGATAGTTTTGGGGTCGTGACAAGTTGGTATCAGAGCTTAGGTTATATATGTCTTCTGAGTAATGAGAAGGTTTAGTAGAGTCTCGCGAATTGGTACGGAGACGTCTGTACTTATCTTCAAGAGGCTGCAGAACCTTTAAGAAAACTTCACATTCTTGAATTCTTATCGTGCGTCATTGATTCAGCTTGAAATGTAACTCTTTTAATTCCTTCCACGCAGTCGTATGTGCGCATGAGCGCTCGGTATCAGCGGAGCATCGACGGCTTGTGATTCCCTGATCGAGGAGCGAGATATGATTTCTATGTGTTGATGTTGGGCCAGTCTAGAGGACTTGAGGCCAGGTTTTTCCTATAGCTTGAGCACCGAGGTGCTGATTGTGTGAGCACGTGCATACGGATTTATATGTTCGATAGTGTCCCTATTAAGGGAAGTGATGACTGGATAGCTACGTGATGAGTATGATGTGACTGTGAGATGTGTTCATATGAATTGAATGAGACGAGAAGGGTCTACTTGGGGGTAGCAAAAACTATCTGGTGCTTGATTTCCATCGTGAATTGATGTATATCCCCGAGTTGTGGGTGTGTTGCAGGGTCTTTTCATGTTGCCTAGTTGGGAAGTGAAGTAGATGTCACGTTGTGATATGAGTTCACACTCAGGAAGATTAAGTGACTGCGTAATGTTTATGACGGTGGATGGGTATAAAGAGAGGTTAGTTTAAGGCAAAGCAGGTGGGTTATCTCATATGGAGTGTTCTAAAGTTTGTGTGATCCTTATGTTGTTTGTTGGAAGACCTCTTTTACTAGTAAAATATACGTGTTGCAATTTGAATTTGGGTTGCTTAAGAGAGTGGGCTTGACTATTACGAGGGTTAATGCGAGATTTGCAGAAGATTTGAAGTACTAGATGGTCTGTGTTGCAAGAGCTTATGAAGGATTGAGTTTAATCTCACTATGGTATTATGGCAGTAATAGAGTATATGCATTATGAGTTTTTGTTTGTTTTGATCTATGACTTTGAGCCAATTAGGGGAGTCTGCTATTGATAAGTTGATTGAATGGTTATGTGCTATGTTGGTTCCAGTTTGGAGCATACTGGTGAATCAGTTATGGCTTACAGAGGTTGAGATCGAGGATGACCCGAATAAAGGAAATTTTGGATAGGGGTTGTGTTATGCTTTGTGGGCGTATAAGAATTTATGGAATGACTTGAGTTGTTATTGGTGAAGGATGTAATGTACATAGAGCAGGAATTTATTTGGTTGGTGGGGTTGTGGTGTTGGAGTGCTAATGGAGCATAGGTCGTCCGGTCCGTTTGATCAGTCTAATTGAGGTTTGAGTAGAGTGGATGACTCTCGAGAATGGTTCTAATGGGTTCAAGATTTTACATGTAATAATTGGAGATTTTCAGGTTGTGTATTTGGCTAGAACTACGGTTTACATTGGAGGATGACAGGACTTGTGGCATTTTGCATCATTATGGATTCTACATACTAGTATCAGGAAGGCGAAGGTAATGGCTTTAGATTCGTAGAGGGTCTCTTTAGAGAGTGTATCCCGGTCGTGGTACTTTGGGGGTGCTTCAGAAGAATACAACGGTTTATGAGCTTTAGAACGGTGTGGTCTTATGCTAAAGTTCACGGGGTAAGTTTTAGTTAAGGATAGTGGTGTACTAGTAAGGAAATGTATCAATTTGAAGGTAATTCAGAAGGAACTCAGAGAATTAGGACAACTTGGTACTACGCTGCATAGGCATGGTAATGGATATGACCGGTTCTTGGGTGCTTATGAAGCGATGGGTTTCTACAGGTGTTTCGTGGCAATGCTCTTAGGTTTTGATGGCTTGTGTAGCTTGGTTGAGTTAGAAGAGTTAGTCCTGATGGTTCGATTTTGTGCAAAAGGGATTCAAAGAGTTCTTAATGATTTCTACCACGGTTAGAGATGTATATTTTCTACTGGCATGAGGAGCATGGGATTTGTAGTGATTTTCTCTTAGATGGGATCAAATGGAAAAGTTCTTGGCTGGTTGAGTACGTAGTTGCTTGTAGCTCGGAGTGGATTATGAAGTTCTCATATTTATTATGGGATGGCGTGGTATATGAGGCATGTTAGGTTGAGATTTGCATGTGTAAGGTCACTATTCAGTTTTGAAAGGAAGGTCATAAACTTTTAAGCAGCATGTGCGATTTCAGATGACTAGATAAATGAGATCACTGATTGGCATGGGTTGATGATGTTATACATTTCACAAAGGGTGATATGTTTTAGTTATGGATACTTCATTGGTATTTCAACACTATCTTGTCTGATCGACTTCTGATATTCAAGGTTTGCTTGGTGGCACAGAAGAATTTTAGAAGTACCCCTCGTGGGATGATCGATTATTAGGTATGTGTTAGATATTCGGGCGGTGGAGATGGGATCGGATATGGTGATTCGTGTGCTTTATGGATTTAGAGACTTAGAGTTCTCATAAATAAGTTATTTCGCAGTTGTGGATTGTGAAGATGTAGGCAAGCTAGTCAGATGATAGTATGTGCTATGATTCAGTCATTGCGATCTTTCGAAGAGTTATTTATATATTGTGGATGACCACATATGATTTGGGGTTCATTGGAAGGCCAATATGGATGTGTGTTCTACATCGAGTCGGATATGTCGACACCAAACTACTATTATTGAGAGATGTGACATTCGATTATTGTTGAGCTTATTCATGTTCTGGGGATGATCTATGAGTTACTCTTCTGTGTTATGAGGAGTTGTGATTTGTTGGTTATATGCACATATGGTGCGGTTCCATTTGGGCTTTATAGCAGAGTTTGAGTGAGACGGGTATTTGGGTGTTGCATGATTGATCGTGCATTGGATATGTTCTCTCGTGCTAGTATGACATTGCGTCATTTTCTCTTCATAGTTATGGTGATCTCCTGTTGGTACTAGACACCAAATTGCACGTGGTTGTTGATTTTGAGCATAGTTGCTCGAGGCGATTCATGTGGATCAGTGTTTGAATAGGATCACGCATTGCAGCGAGGTTATGTGGAGGTATGATCCTTTGGGTTAGGTTTGTGTTTTCTGGTTCTACAGTGTGTGATGGGTTCTTAGTATCGTGTTGGGATGGTATTGATGAGCTTGCAGTATAACTCTCTTAGTTGGGTCATTTTTTATTATTTGAGTACATCAGATTGTTATTTATTAGTGCGCAGATTGCACGAGTTGTGGCTTAAGATTGTATCGGTGTGTCATGTTAATAGTGTAGTTGTATTGAATGAGATGAGGTCGTTGGGATCTAGAATGAATACTATCGGATTAGAGTTCAGCATGTTTGAAAGATAATATCGGGATTCGGCTTAGAAATTACTATTGTCCTTGCTAAAGGAGAGAGAGCTTCATGAATGGTTGATCTAAGGAATGGTTATGAATTTCTGCGTGTTTCATTCATCATTGGCAGTATATGGAAGTGTTGGAATGAGGCTTATTTGATAAGAAATTTATTATCGATATTTGGTTGTTTTGAGCAACTACGGTGATGAGAAGTTATCACTACGAGCATTTGAGTTATGTGGTATATCATGTAGTTGCATCTGAGGTTGCAGGTATGGTTTGCTACAACTTTTTCGGACTTATTCAAATTATATAGATGTGAGATTCTGATCTTATAAATGATTTCAGGAGTGGAAAATTGGTTCTAAGGTTTATGTACTTGGTTGGATTGCTGAATCTCAGTTATGTTGCGCTATCGGACCTATATGAGATAGGGTGATGTGGGATCACCCCCGGGTATGTGCATGGTAAGGTTACACAGTGATTTGATGGTTTTCGGAACAACTCTGGGCATGTTTGAGGATAAACGTATGTTTAAATGGGGGAGGATGTAACGACCCGACCGGTCATTTTGAGCATTTGCACTTCTCTCGCCAATTTTCAAGCATGACTAGCCCCGTATGATGTATTATGACTTATGTAAATCATCGATTTTGGTTTTTAGGATAATCAGAATAGATTTGAAAGAACAATTCTCAGTTTGAAGCTTTAAATTTTAAAGGTTTGACCAAGTTTTTACTTTTAGTATTTGATCTCGGATTTGGATTTTTATGATTTGGTTAGCTCTGTTGGGTAATTTTGGACTTAGGAGCGCGTCCAGATTGTGATTTGGAGGTCCTTATTAGAATTCGGTTTGAAATGGCGAAAGTGGGAATTTTGGAAAGTTTGATTGAGAGTGGACTTTTTGAGATCGGGGTTGGATTCTTATTAAGTTGGAGCAGGTCCGCAATGTCAAATGTGACTTGTGTGCAAAATTTGAGGTCAATCGAACGTGATTTGATATGTTTTGGCATTGGTTGTGGAAGTTAAAGTTTCAAAGTTCATTGATTTTGAATTGAGGTATGATTCGTGTTTTCAGTGTTGTTTGATGTGATTTGAGTCCTCCACTAAGTACGTGATATGTTTTGAAACTTGTTGGTATGTTCGGGAGGGGTCCCGAGGGGCTCGAGTGCGTTTCGGGGTAGTTTCGGACCATTTCTAGTTACTGGTTTTTGGCTTCAGGGGTGTATAGTGTGTTAGCATAGATCTGGCCGCATTAGCATAGAAAAAATTTGGAATAATGGAGCTGTGCTATGCAATTGCGTAAGTTTTCTCGCGATCGCATAGAGTAAAATCTCTGTTGCACTAACCCGACTTTGGAAGCTTATATTTCACAATCTATAAGGAATTTGAAGATTATCCTAAAATAAATGTTGTAGCCCTTTATTTATAGTATTCAAAAAGTTAAATCAATTGTAATTTGGAGTTTTATACAAAAAGTTATGACCATTATACTCTAGGCTATCTAGAAGACTTGGAGAAGGATGTTGAAAAAATTTGTTTTGCGCGATCGCAGGTGAATGGCCGCGATCGTATATGGTAAAAGAAGGACTGGAAAATTTTGTGCTTCTCTATCACATTAGTTTTTCCGCGATACAATAGGGTAAATGCCTGGGCAGATTATTATACTGGGTTGTTGTTGTTGTATTTGGAGGGTTTCAGCCATTTTAGCATTTTTGGAGATATGGAGCTCTGATTGAGGCGAATTTTGAAGGGATGTTTAGAGGATTGATTGGAGTAAGTGTTCTTCACTCAAATTTGGTTAAATCCCATGATTATGTCTTGATTCTTATCATTTAATTTGGGAATTCAGGGTGAAAATTTGGGGAAAATGGAAGAACATTTGGAGAGTTAATTTTGGGGATTTGGATGGCCATTTGATGTCGGATTTTGGTGAATTTTATATGGGTAGACTCATGAGCGAATGGGCTTTCTAGTTTTGTAATTTTTATCGGATTTCAAGACGTGAGCCCGAGGGTCGACTTTGAGCTGATTTTAGGATTTTTGAGTTATATTTGATTATTTTCACTCGGGATTTGTTTCTTTAGCGTATATTGATGATAACATAGTGAATTTGGTTAGATTTGGCGGATTTGGAGGCCGAATCGAGAGGCAAGGGCATCGCGGGCTAGAGGTTGGACCGGTTTAAGGTAAGTAATAATTGTAAATGTTGTCCTGAGTGTATGAAACCCCGAATTTCACATCATTGTGCTACTTGGAGCTGAGACACATGCTAGATGACGATTGTGAGGGTGTGCACCGTCGAGGATTGTGACTTTGTCTGTCCTGTACAACTATTAAGTCGCGTATTTGATTGAAAAATATTCGATATTATTGTGTTTTGGAAAGTATTATTATGTTTTGAGCTGAATGCCATATTTGGGCCTCGTGCCAACTGTTTGGACCTTTAGGGGATTTTTTACTACTATTCCTCATTGTTTTGATTTAATATTTGTACTCATTCATGCTGTGTTTTACTAATTTCATGACTCAGCCTTATTTACCCAGTTTTGATGCTATAAATGATATTTTGGGCTGAACGCCCTATTTTACTGATAGACCGAGTGGCTTGTGAGGTTGATGGCTGAGAGAGGCCGAGGGTCTGATTGTGAGGTTGATGACTGGGAGAGGCCGGGGGCCTGATTGTGAGATTGATGACTGAGAGAGAGAGGCCGAGGGCCTGTTTTTGAGGATTATATATTTTTTGATCGGGCTGCATGCTACATATATGTATATGTATATATGTATATGTATATATATATATATATATATATATATATATATATATATATATATATATATATATATATATATATATGTGTGTGTGTGTGTGTGTGTGTGTGTGTGTGTGTGTGTGTGGTGATCGGGCTACACGCCGTAGCGATATAGTGCTTAGGCTGTAAGAGCCCCTCTAGAGTCTACGCACCCCTAGTGAGCGCAATCGATTAGATATATGGATCGGGCTGCACGCCGAAGTGATATACAGATCGGGCTGCATGCCACAATGGTTATTATGTGGTACCTATTGAGAATGTGTGCTGAGTGTTAGCGCTGATTGATGAGAGTTGAGTCATGAGGTACTGATGTTAGGCTAGAAACCCGTGTTTTAGACGTGGTATTACATTCCAATGATTGCATTTTTACGTGCGTTTGAGCTCAAATGATAGTGAATTACACCTATTACATGTTCTATGCCATGCAGGAAGCGATCCGGAGCTCAAAAGTTAATTTGGAGCTATATTGATCAATTTGGAGCTTTGAAATTTGAGTAAAATCCCAATACATTAAGTCGGGATTGTGTTCGGGGTCGTGTACCAAGTCTTAATGTTAAAAGAGCACGAAATAAGTTCACTCTGAGAAAATTGCACTGCTGCGCCGCATGGGGCGCCGCAAGGCGCGACACAGCAGTGTAAAATTGTGTTTGACTCGAAAATATGAAGCTGCAGCTAAAATGCAGTACCGTGCCACATGGTGCGGCGCAGCCTGCGGCATGACTGTTCAAATTTTACAGACCTAGGTCCTAGTTCACGCATGAAAGGGTTTTTTCGTCTGGGCCCGATGCTACTTGGTATAAATACATGTAAAAATGCCATTTTGAAGACGTTTGCCATATCATAGACCTAGGGAGGCTATTGTGCAAAGGAGAAAACGTTTGGAGCAATTTCCGGAGGATATTGGCATCAAATTCTTCATTCCTTCATCTTTGCTTTGTAATTTAATTATGCAATTTATTTGGGAAATTATGAACACTAGTATGAGTAGCTAAATACTTAGTCTAAGGTTTTGATGGAACCTATTGAAGGATGAAATTCTTGTTATGTTAATATAGTTTGTTTGGTTTAATCTCTATTTGTTCAACTATGTTCTTGTTGTAGTTAATTGATATGATCTTCGATTAGCTGTGCCTATTTAGTGTGCACAACTCGGGAGAGAGTGCATATTTAGGTAATTGTTGAACAACACCACTCCCAAAGTATGTGAGGGATCAATAACTGAGGGTTTAAAGGCAGGATTACGGATAACGAAGCTTTGGGTGCAATCTAAAGTGAGCTGTAAAAAACAAAGTCAGCTAGCGTAACTCGGGAGAGTGCGTCTAGTGTAGACATGTGATTTTTGACCCTCCCCAAGAATTTTTATATTTTATCATTTAAATATTTAATTTAAGTCTGATAGTGCTATTTCAGCAAATTTTGGCTCTTTTACTTTATTTCATCACAAAAATAAAAATTACAAAAAAAAAAAAAATAGTTTACGTATCTTTTGTAAATTTAAATTAAAAAAATATGTATACAAAAATAGTACCTTATCTTTATTTTTTATATAATCTTAAAAAAAAATATATATAAAAAATAGTTTTATATTTTATAGTTTAGTTCAATTAATTAAAATTAATTTTATATTTTTATATTATAATTGTACATAATTTTAGAAGGAGGAATTAATTTTAGGTTGGTTTACCCCGTCTTTATAAATCTTGTAGTCTATTTTTTTAGTCTTGGGCCTAATTTCCTAGCCCATAATACCTAAACTTATACCTCTAACCTAATCCCTACCCCTATATAATAGTACATGCACCCTAAATGCAGAGGGAGAAAAAAAATACGCCTGATGAGGCTTTAGCTGCGCCGCAATTAACATATACCCCCACCCCCATCGTTCTGCTTCTTCTCTTTCAAAAGAACGAGTGAACAACCTCCATGGGTTAGGCTTCAACCAAGAAAACCAGCCACTGAAGTTTTCCGGTCGAGGTCCCCGTTTGATCGAGTTTACTTTGCTGCATCCCTACTGAGTATTAGTTTCTAATTACGTTTCGAAAACAAAAAGAGTGAAGATGAATTCATATAATAATGTATTTCAATTTCTTCTTTGAGTTTGATTTCCTCTAGTGCAATATTTTTGAGTTGCTTGGTCGGATTCAGATTTGCAGCTGCTTCTTTCCCTTCATCCCCTTCTACTGTTTTTGTATCATCGGAGTCGTACCATCGACGGTGAACGAATAGAAACAGTCAACTATTTCATCTCTGGTGATTCCTTTGTGTGTGTTGTTTGGTTGTTGCTCCACTGCCATCACTGTTGTGGCAGTAGCGTCATTGACTCCGGCAAGTTTCGAGATCTGGATCGTAGCTTCGTTCGAGGCTTCCATTTTTGGTACCATTAACATTGATGAATTCTATTTCTAAGAAGGTTAAATCCATGTCGTGTGAAATAGGTGGCCAGAAGTAATGTCTATCATGGGCGAAAGGTGACGAATACAAATGTTATACGTATAGCATGTGAGACGAAAAGAAATAAAGAACGTGTGTACATAATTCATGAATCATATTCATTTCAAGCTTACTGACTTTATATCATACGTTGACTTCACTGATCACCAGTTCGAGGTAAGATTTTTCAGTCTCAACCGTGTTCTCTGATGTTCAAATATGAGCAATGTGTATTGTTGAAGGATTAAAGTTTAGGAGGGTCTTGAGTGCCAATGTTTTTGTTGGCATAGCTACTGGTGTTAGCAAATGTTTGAGGTTTTATGGATCAATTCCCATGATTTCTTTAGGCTCGTGATCTGCAACTGAATGCATCTAAAATATAGTGGTAATTTGTTTTAAATTTTCAACCCAAGTCAGAGAGCTTGTTTTTTTTTTTACCTTTTCCTGTTGGATAACACTGAAATTCAAAATACCTTAGGTAGTTAGAAGTTGAAGGTTCATTTTAAGAGAGGCAACAAACAGAATAAGCATTGTTGATATCAAAGAGTGAGGCAGTCCAGGCAGAGTCTCTTTTAATAAAATTGAGGTGTGCCGTCCAATTGCCTAGTTTATGGCCCTTTAATTCAATTTAGCAACTTGGTTAGAAAAGTCGAGGTGCGCCGTACCAAATAAAATTCATAAATTGCGTGGTCCTCTTTAATTGTTTATACTAAAATACTTAAAATTCGGGACGTGGCATTTAGCGAATTTTCATGGCCTCCCGCAAAGTTAATAACACGTTAGCCGCTTTAGGCGCGTTGTTTAATGATTTTACCTTCCTAAATTCGGGGGTGCATTTCTTGCGACCAAATCCAAATCCCAAAACATTGAATAAAATGTGTCGAGGATCCGGGTGCATTTCATGTGACGTGATCAAAAAACATGTTTTAAACGACGTTCAATTTCTTAAAAATTAATTAAAAGTGGTAAATAATTCTAAAAATTGCACAATAGGATAACACGTATTAAAACTAGATTTTAGCCAAATATAGCAGTTGAGCGACCGTGCTAGAACCACGGAACTCGGGAATGCCTAACCCTTTCTCCCGAGTTAACAGAATTCCTTACCCGGATTTTTGGTTCGCGACTATTGAACATAGTCAAACCTTTTTCTTGATTCGGGATTCAAACCGGTGAATTGAGACACCATAAATCTCCCAAGTGGCGACTCTGAATCTCTTAATAAATAAATCCCATTTTGATTGTCCTTTAATTGGAAAAACTCCTTTTATTACACCCTTCACGGGGTGTGTAGCGAAAAAGGAGGTGTGACAACTTTGGTGACTCTGCTGGGGGTGAGAACCCAGAATTTTGGTTCAGGGTTCAAGAACTCGAGCTCAGTTAAATTGTTGTATTTGGATTTATCTGATTTTTCTACATGTTTCATGTTTTATGTGCTAATTGTTTTACCGCTTTGATATTTTTTGAATTGTATATAAACTATTATGAATTCCATCCTCTCTCTGAGTCTTCTACATCATGGAGAAGGGTGCACTTCGTGTAGCTTCTCTTCTGTTTAGAGTCTTTTTCCATTTAGAACGAGGTTTGGATAAGTTACTAAGCCGGCGGAGCTTCTGTATCCCCGGTACGCTGCCTCTCCCTCGGCCCGAGTTGTCCGCTCGAGTAAGCCAATTATAGACCAATATACCTAGGGTTTAAACCTAGAAGAACAAAACCTCATGTCGGATCCCTAGTCGGAATGCTTGTTTGCATCATGTGCATTTGACATAGGGGATTCAACACAGGGGTTGGATTTGTCTAGGACAAGTGTACCCAAAATAACAGACCATCTTGAGGCATCCTATGTGCTACATGTGGCATTTATTCAAGGGAAAAAGGGTCATTTGGCATACCAATGATAGTTGAGGGCAAATGAAAAAATGAAAAAAGAAAAAGAAAAATAGAGGGTGAAATGTAAAAATAAAGCAAGTAGAACCCAGTTTTATTTTGTTATATTTTTTTATTAAGAAAAAGACAAAAAATATATACATGGAAAAATTCAAAAAGATTTTGCATTTTTTTCATTTTTCAAAAAATAAAAATAAAAAAAAACAAGGAAAGGAAAATCCAAAAAGGTTTTGCATGTTTCATCATTTTTCTCTACATTAGTTGTTTTTTTAATTCTCGCCCGTATCCAATCTGCCCGAACTACGCATACCTGATTCTCGTCTTTCGGGGCTTGATACGTAGGCAACCCACATAGGGTCCGGTCTTCCTAGTAAATCTTAGGTTCTTGGCTTTGCGGGGTCCTAGCCAAATTTTGTACTTCTAGCCACCTTTTGGTTAAATAAGTCATTTTGCAAAAATAGCCTCAATCATGTCTTGTATGTGTCCAGTAGCGAGTATTATTGTTTCACCTAGTGTTGGGTTGAGTTTTTATTTTCATACAGGTGTAGATTTACTTACCGGAGTTGGAGCTTGACAGAGCTTAGGATATCTAGCCAGGATCACTCATTCAGAATATGGATTAAAAGAAGATTTTCTTTTCTTTTGTGTTTTGAGTCGGTTTTTTTTTAATTTTATTTTACGCCATCTTTTATCTTTTAGTTTTGAATAGTAATGTCGAGTTTTATTATTATTATTGTATTTTTTATTTTTGCAGTTGAAAAGGTGTGTAATAAATTAAAGAAAAAGAATTACATTTTATATTTTCGTTAGGAATTTTTCTTAGAATACTAATTGTAGAAATAAAAAATATATATATTTTTGAGGTGGTTTTTCTTTTAGGCAACTAATATCTAGGACTTAAAATAAAATTGTTTTTATATTTCCTTTAGTATATTAAGACTAAAAACTCAAAAAGAAAAAGAGATTTTTTTAGAACCTTGTTAAAAGTTTTATTTAAGGTATTAATCTCAAAAATTCAAAAAAAGACTTTCTTTCGAGGTGTTTCTTTGGAAAATTAGTGAAAAAAATGAAAAAAAAAGTTTCTTTATTTTCATTAATCCTTTAGGATATTGTACATAGAAAAAATATACTTTATCTGTTGTTTGTCATTAGAATTTCTTCTTTAGGCAATCAAAATTAAAATCCAAAAATATTTATTTTATCTTTTTCATTGCTTGTTTCGAAATATTGCGTAAGGATATCAATTGAAATTCAAAATATTTTTCGGTGGTTTATTCTTTACATTTTCTTCTTAAAAAAAAGGAATCAAAAATATTTTTCTCTTGTAGGATTTATCCTTAATAATTTCCATAGGGTATTTGTTTCAAAAAGAAAAGAAAAAGAAAAGAAAAAGCATGCCCGTTATGCTTGAGTTAAAATGGGTCATAGAATATTAAGTCTAGAAAATTCAAAAATGGATTTGTTTCTTTTATTTCTCTTTACTCATCAAAGTAGTCATTAAAGAAAAACAAAAAAAAGAACGTCAGTTTGTTCTCGATCTTCCAGAACTACGCAAAGATCTTATTCATGCAGGGTCATGATATGTAGGCAACCTACATAAGGTTTATTCGAATCATTTTTTTTATTCTTAAAAGAAAAAAAAGGAAAAATCAAGAAACAAAAGAGAGAAAAAGAAAGAAAAGTTGGTGAAATTGTGGGAGCGCAAAAATAAGAAGGAAGAAAAGAGCGATAAAAAAAAAATGAACGATCCAAGAAGTGCTAGAAAAAGCGAAGAAAAGAGAGGATTGAAAAGAAAAATTGGGATGATGCCAACTAACCTTCGTACCCTCGAAGCCATTTTAGAACCGATAACTGTGAATAGGTGCATTACACGCAATGTGAGATTTTGCTGTTAAATGCCTTAACACTAACGTGATGACTTCATTTTGCTATATTCATAGTAGAAAGGTGGTTGGTTTGTGGCTTTAAAGTGGTAATTTCTTTCTACAAAACAAAGTCAAAAGGCAATGGCAGACAACAACAAAATCGGGGTTGGTTGATACCGGGGCCCGAAAGCACCGCTTTCCCACGGGGTTCAAAGTGCCAAAATTTAACTTGCATGACGGGTGTGGAGATCCAGTAGCCCACCTGAGGGTCTATTGTAGTAAAATGAGAATTGTTGGAGAGAAAGATGACTTGATGATGGCATATTTCAGTGAGAACCTGACTGGGGTAGCTGTGGACTGGCATACTCATCAAGATGTTGATAAGTTGCATACATTGGGCGACCTGGCCCAAGATCTTTTGGGAGCTTTCAATACAAATTAGGCGTTACCCTAGACTGTCCTCCCTATCTAAAATGAAAATAAAACCGGAAGAAAGCTTTAGGGAGTTTAGGCTCATATGGAAGGAAACAAAGGTAGAAAGGTGATTTCACGCCCATTGGAGAATCCTACACAAGTTTGTTTGAAAAATTAAAGCATTCGGGCCTGATTGAGCTGCTCCTCGGATATACTCCAGACTCATATGCAAAAGGCTTTGATCCTGCTGTGCAGTGCATGTACCACTCTGATGTCCAGGGGTATAGTATTGAAGATTGTCGCACTTTAAAAAGGGAAATAAAGAGAATGATTCAAGAAGGAGTAATTGTGGTCAATGACAGTGGCAGGGAGCATGCGAATCCTCTTGGGAACTTGTTGATTAAAGTTAATAATGGTCTTGGAAATATTGATGCGAAACTCAGTGGCTAAGATGTCGTGCTTCGTAATTGGAAAGGCGCTCCATATTTTGGTCAGCCAGATTGGAGTTTTGGTGGTTTATTTTGTTGTCGTTTCTGCTGTCCGGGTTATTTCAGGGTTATTATCCGGATATTGTCTTGTGACTCAAACTCTTCTATCCTTTCATTTTGCTTGTTTTTTTAGTCGCAATAACTCGTTTAGTGTTGTCTACGTTTGTTCCAGGGTTTTAACCCTAGTCTATTTTTCTCGTTTTGTTGTTCGAAGCGTTTCATCGCCTGTCTGGTGCAATTTCCTTTTTTCTATTATTTCTAGCCATTTTCTTTTGTTTAGTTCTATTTCATTTCTACAATTCTTTTTATGCTGGTTCTATTGACATGACATGCACACATAATTCTCAGCCTGGTTTTAAAAGATGGTTTAGTCATGAGGCAACGAAATAATGTTGAAGATGTATGGACATTTGGAAATAAGTAAAGGCACATCGAGATCATTTGAAGCCCGAACCATGTGAAACTGCGGCATATAGAACATAAAGAAACCTTTAAAGGCAAGTTTGCCAAATTGTCAGGGGCCGTTCGTGGTAAGAAAAGTGAGAGTGTTGTCCAATGGTGCTTTGTATTCTTCAGATGTAGAAGGCAGATGTGTGGATATGGTTACCGAGTCTGGTACAATCAAAAGATGTTACTAATGTTTTCAGTGATTTGTTTAATTGTGTAGTTTGTAGTTGGCATGTTTTGGAGATTGGAATGATGAAGGCATTTTGTTCTGCTATCTAAACACTTTATCCTTTGCTATCTCCTTTTGAGCCTCATTTATTTTACTTTCATACCGCTCTTTTGGAATCAACGACAGAATTCGTAAACACAAGCATGGAAAGTAAGTGAAGGAAAAAGAGAGGGAAAACAATGAAAAAAGAAAGATAAGGAAAAAGGAAGAAGAAAAGAAAAAAAAGAGAAGAAAAAGAAAAAGAGAAAGAAAAAGAAAAAGAAAAAGAAAAAGAAAAAGAAAAAGAAAAAGAAAAAGAAAAAGAAAAACAAAACAACAAAAAGAGAAAAGCAAGAAAGAAAAGAAAATAGAAGAAAAAGAAAAGAAGAATCATAGAAACAAAGTAATTCCTATGGCCTGAACTACGTTCGACTTTATTCTGAAAGGATATGTAGGAAGCCTCTAACTGAGGTTCAGCTGCACCAAAATAAAAATCCAAAATTTCCTAAGAAAGAAACTGGGGCAGAAGTTGTGGTTGTTGTGAGAAATCTGATTTCAAAAGTTGTAATTTTGAACCCATGTTGAATTGTTTTGAGCCTTTGATACCCTTTCTTTCTAACCCTATCCAAAAGCCCACATTACGGTCCAAAGAAAGACCTTCCGATCAGTCTTCGAGAGATGCCAAGTCAAGCGAGTAGAGGTGAATCGTATAAGGGGAAACACTCTGGTCCAAACAAGGGAAATGAAGAATGAGATAGTCTTGTTGATGAGAACCCTCACGGGTACCACAAGGCGATGAAAGCTGAGAGGAATAAAAAATGAGAGAGTCTTATTGGTGAAAACCTTCATGGGCACCATAAGGCGATGGTGAGATGAGAGAAATACCAAAATGAGAGAGGCTTGATGGTAAAAACCCTTGGGGCACTACAAGTCGGATAAGGATTGTGAATTAGGTTGGATAAGCGAAGCATTGAAGCCCGGTTTCACGGTTTGGGGTATAACTGGAGTTGAACATCAGATTTGCGTGACAGAATATCTACAGTTGCATGTCATGGGCATTAGAGTTGGTATCCACATCTGATAGGTTTCTACTTCATAGCATTCTTGTTAGGAATTATCTCTTTCCTTTGCCCTTTACTCTGTTCTTTTTGTTTTGTTTACTTTCTACTCTTGAGTCTGTTTGGTCATAACAAGTGCGAAATGATTTCAAAATCTGCCATCAAGCTTTCTAATTGAACAAAACGAGATTTGGCCAACACATCAAAGTGGCATAAGTCAAAGAAGAACAACATGCTCGCTGAGTTGGTAACAATCAACATGCCTTGGGGATTCATGCGAAATGCAAAGGCTTGGTATATATTAATTCATGAACAATGCAACAGATTAGGGGTTTGGTGAACAGATCAGAGACATTTTCTGTGTTAAGGGTAATAAAGAATGTGGTTAGTCAATAAACAAGCAAGGTCTTCGAGTGAGAATCATTTATCATGGCAAGTGAAGGAACAATAGATCTCGAGGCCAAGGACAATGATTTAAATCAGGAAAGAACAACATGTGCGCTAAGTTGGTAATAATTAATATGCTTTAAGGATCATGTGAGACACAAATGCCTTGTAGATGTCAGTTCAGGAGCAATGCAACAGATAGAAGGTATTGGGTTCGAACGAGAAGAGGTATTTTCCGTGTTAAGGTTTACAAAGAAAGTGGTTAGTTAAGGAACAAGAAGGGTCTTCGAATGGAAATCAGTTATCATGACAAGTGAAGGAGCAACAAACCTCAAGGTCAAGGCCAGTGGTTTAAGTTAAGAAAGGACAGCATACACATGTAGTGGGGGCAATGGCCGTGCTTTGGGATTCATGTGAGACAAAAAGATTGGTTAGATGTCAGTTCATGCAATGCAACAAATAGAGGATATTGGGTTTGAACGGAGAAGAGGTATTTTCTATAATAAAGGTGACGGAGAAAGTGGTTAGCCAACAAACAAGCAAGGTCTTTGAGTGGAAGTCAGTCATCATGGGAATTTGAAGGAGAAATCTCCCTCAAAGTTCAAGGCCACAAACCAACCACCACATTTTAAATTGACAAGATTTTTCTTTGATCGAAACAGGGGCAGAAGTTTCGTTTGCTTCGGAGAAATCCTCGGTAAGGAAAGGCAGCACCTAAACAGCTATGACTGGAAATTCTCACGGCCCTCCTAGAAAATGGGACTTAGTTTAAATTTCAAAACAATCATGAGTAACATAATTTAGCATAAATGTGCCCCAAAAGGAATATAAGTTGGTTTCAAAGTTTGCATGTTTAAGATAGGACTCAATTAGGAGTTTGCAGGACCCTCCTGGATAATGGGACGTATTTTTAATGTTTGCTTAAATAACAAGATATAGTGGAAGTTGTACCTTCAGTAGATATACCTTAGGTTAAAACTATTTTAACTAGAAGTTTTCAAGACCCACCTGGATAATGGGGAGTAGTTAAGACCTCTTAGATAACAAATGTAGTGGGAGTAATGCCTTTAGAAGATATAACTTAGGTTCATAATTGATAGGAGTTATCAGAACCCTCCTGGATAATGGGATTTAGATTTCAAATTCTTCATGATATTTGGTAACACGATTCAATTAACACTAACAGATATGCCCAGTACCAAACTGGGATAGGAAAATTTCTGTTGTTTTGTTTGTTTTGGTGTAATCAGGTTCAAAGGCCTATCTTTAAAGTTTTAGCAATCAGGCGCCCACCTGAATAACAAGGGAATACATTTCAAGTTTTGGCAATCAGGCGCCCACCTGGATAACAAGGGAATACATTTCAAGTTTTGGCAATCAGGCGCCCACCTGGATAACAAGGGAATACATTTCAAGTTTTTGAAATCAGGCGCCCACCTGGATAACAAGGGAATACATTTCAAGTTTTGGTCATCAGGCACCCACCTAGATAACAAGGGAATATATTTCAAGCTCAACAATCAGGTGCCCACCTGGAGAACAAGGAAATACATTTCAAGTTTCAGCAATCAGGCGCCCACCTGGAGAACAAGGGAATACATTTCAAGTTTTGATCATCAGGCACCCACCTAGATAACAAGGGAATATATTTCAAGCTCAACAATCAGGTGCCCACCTGGAGAACAAGGAAATACATTTCAAGTTTCAGCAATCAGGCGCCCACCTGGAGAACAAGGGAATACATTTCAAGTTCAGAAGTTAGGCACCCACCTAGAGAACAAGGGAATACATTTTAAGTTCAGAAGTCAGGCGCCCACCTGGAGAACAATGGAAATGCAATTCAAATTTTAGCTTTCAAATTTTTAATATTTGATAACATGACGTGCCCAGTCACCAACTGGAGTAAGAAATTTTCTTTGTTTGTTATTCTGTTAAAGTCAGGCGCCTACCTGGAGAACAAGGGAATACATTTCAAGTTCTGCAATCAGGCGCCCACTTGGAGAACAAGGGAATACTTTTCAAGCTTTAGCAATCAGGCGGCCTGGAGAACGAGGGAATACTTTTCAAGCTTCAGCAATCAGGCGCCCACCTGGAGAAAATGGGAAGTACAATTCAATTTTAGCCTTTAATTTTTTGATAACATGTTGTACCCCGTTACCAAACTGGGGCAGAAAATTTTCTTTGTTTGTCTATTTTGCTGCAGTCAGGAGCCCACCCGGAGAACAAGTGAATACTTTTCAAGTTCAGCAATCAGGCGCCTACCTAGAGAAGAAGGGAATACATTTCAAGTTTAGCAATCAAGCGCCCACCTGGAGAACAAGGGAATATACTTCAAGTTTTGGCAATCAGGCACCCACCTGGATAACAAGGGAGTACATTTCTAGTTTTTGGCAATCAGGCGCCCACCTGGATAATAAGGGAATACATTTCAAGTTTTGGTAATCAGGCACCCACCTGGATAACAAGGGAATACATTTCAAGTTCAGCAATCAGGCGCCCATCTGGAGAACAAGGGTGTATAATTCAAGTTTTATCTTTCAAGTTCTTATTGATATTTGATAACATGATTTAGTTTTACACTCAAATTTGTAACCAGCCACCAAACTGGGGAGAAATTTTCTTTGTTTGTTATTTTGTTGACGTCAGGCGACCACCTGGAAAACAAGGGAATACATTTCAAGTTCAGTAGTCAGGCGCCCACCTGGAGAACAAGGGAATACACTTCAAGTGACGGCAGTCAGGTGCCCACATGGAGAACAAGGGAATACGCTTCAAGTTTCAGCAATCAGGCGCCCACCTGGAGAACAAGGGAATACATTTCAAGTTCAGCAATCAGGCACCCACCTGGAGAACAAGGGAAGTACAATTCAAATTTTAGCTTTCAAATTTTTAATATTTGGTAACATGACGCGCCCAGCCACCAAACTGGGGCAAGAAATTTTCTTTGTTTGTTATCTTGTTGAAGTTAGGCGCCCACCTGGAGAACAAGGGAATACGTTTCAAGTTCAGCAGTCAGGCGCCCACTTGGAGAACAAGGGAATACACTTCAAGTGACGGTAATCACGAGCCCACCTAGAGAATAAGGGAATATATTTCAAGTGTTAGCAGTCAGGAACCCGCTTGGAGAACAGAGGCATATGTTTCAAGTCTTAGCAGTCAAGCATCACTCGGAGACAAGGTAAAACATCTCAGATCACAATTCAAGTCAACAACAAAGGAGGCTTGCGGGAATAATGCAAGTCAACAGTCCGGGACGACCAACAGAAGTTTGTCACAATCTAAAATAATAAAAGAAGAGGAGAAACAAAAGAAGGAGAAAATGAATCAAAATACAGAAGTAGAGAAATATGTGAATTGCTTAAGACATGATTGGGGTCACAAGCATTGTGTGGTGTCCGGGTTTTGTCCGAAAAGCTGAGGAAGAATGAAGCACTTGCAACTAGCAAGCGTCAAGGTTCAGATCCAAAGTCTGCATGAAGAACCATTCCAGACTCAAGATCAAGCTTCAGAAGACTTATAGATAGGAATCTTGTAACTCGTAGTTGACAGGCTTAGCTAGTCTTTTTCATATTTTGATTTTTGATGTAATAGCAGGACCGCGGACCGGAACCTTGGCGGAACAGCACCTCGACTGGCTCTCCACCTTGGCATACTCTGTCATCTCACTCACCTTTGAACTACATGTGGCCTGATTCCTTTATAGCCAAGGATATGTAGGTAGCTCAGATACCAGAGCTCCGTCACATTCCCCTTTTCTCTTAGTTTTAGTCCCTTCAAATAAGGGTCGGGTCAAAAAACTTGTTTAGTCGTTCTTTGTCTGAACACTCTTCGTGTTTCCAATCAAAAAGGGGCAGCTATAGACATGTGATTTTTGTCCATCCTCAAGATTTTTCATATTTTATCATTTAAATATTTAGTTTAAGTCTAATAGCTCTATTTCAGCAAATTTTGGCTCTTTTACTTTATTTCATCACAAAAATGAAAATTACAAAAAATAATAATTTAGTTTACGTGTCTTTCGTAAATTCAAATTAATATATATATATATATATATATATGCAAAAATAGTACCTTATCTTTATTTTTTATATAATCTTAAAAAAATATATATAAAAAATAGTTTTATATTTTATAGTTTAGTTCAATTAATTAAAATTAGTTTTATATTTTTATATTATAATTGTACATAATTTTAGAAGGAGGAATTAATTTTAGGTTGGTTTACCCCGTCTTTATAAATCTTGTAGTCCATTTTTTTAGTCTTGGGCCCAATTTCCTAGCCCATAATACCTAAATTTATACCTCTCCCTACCCCTATATAATAGTACCGACACCCTAAATGCAGAGAGAGAAATAAAAATACGCTTGAAGAGGCTTCAGCTACGCCGCAATTGACATATACCCCCCACCCCTATCGTTCTGCTTCTTCTCTTTCAAAAGAACCAGCGAACAACCTCCATGGGTTAGGCTTCAACAAAGAAAACCAGCCGCTGAAGTTTTCCGGTCGAGGTCCCCGTTTGATTTGAGTTTACTTTGATGCATCCCTGCTGAGTAGTAGTTTGTAATTACGTTTCAAAAACAAAAAGAGTGAAGAAGAAACCATATAAAAATGTAGTTTTGTTTCTTCTTTGAGGTTGATTTCCTCTAGTGCAATATGTTTGAGTTGCTTGGTCGGATTCGGATTTGCTGCTGCTTCTTTCCCTTCCTCCCCTTCTACTATTTTTGTATCATCGGAGTTGCACCATCGATGGTGAACGAATAGAAACAGTCTACTGTTTCATCTCTGGTGATTCCTTCGTGTATGTTGTTTGGTTATTACTCTAGTGCCATCACCGTTGTGGCAGTAGCATCATTGACTCCGGCGAGTTTCGAGATCTGCATCATAGCTCCGTTTGAGGCTTCCGTTTTTGGTACCGTTAACAGTGATGAATTCTATTTCTAAGGAGGTTAAATCCATGTCGTGTGAAATAGGTGGCCAGAAGTAATGTCTATCATGGGCGAAAGGTGACGAATACTAATGGTATACGTATAACATGTGAGACGAAAAGAAATAAAGAACGTGTGTACATAATGCATAAATCATACTCATTTCAAGCTTACTGATTTTATGTCATACGTTGACTTCACTGATCACCAGTTCGAGGTAAGATTTTCAGTATCAATAGTGTTCTCTGATTTTCAAATATGAGCAATGTGTATTGTTGAAGGATTAAAGTTTAGGAGGGTCTTCAGTGCCAATGTTTGTGTTAGCATAGCTACTGGTGTTAGCAAATGTTCGAGGTTTTGTGGATAAATTCCCATGATTTCTTTAGGCTCGTGATCTGCAACTGAATGCATCTAAAATATAGTGGTAATTTGTTTTAAATTTTCAACCCAAGTCAGAGAGCTTGCTGATTTTTTACCTTTTCCTATTGGATAACACTGAAATTCAAAATACCTTAGGTAGTTAGAAGTTGCAAGTTCAGTTTAATAGAGGCAACAAACAGAATAAGCATTGTTGATATCAAAGAGTGAGGCAGTTCGGGCAGAGTCTCTTTTAATCAAATTTAGGTGTGCCGTCCAATCGCCTAGTCTATGGCCCTTTGATTCAATTTAGCAACTTGGTTAGAAAAGTCGAGGTGCGCCGCATCAAATAAAATTCATAAATTGCGTGACCCTCTTTCATTGTTTATACTAAAATACTTAAAATTCGGGACGTGCCATTTAGCGAATTTTTATGGCCTCCCGCAAAGTTAATAACACGTTAGCCGCTTTAGGCGCATTCTTTAATAATTTTACCTTCCTAAATTTGGGTGTGCATTTCATGCGACCAAAATCCAAATCCCAAAACATTGAATAAAATGTGTCGAGGATCCGGGTGCATTTCATGTGACGTGGTCCAAAAATATGTTTTAAACGACGTTCAATTTTTTAAAAATTAATTAAAAGTGGTAAATAATTCTAAAAATTACACAATAGGATAACACGTATTAAAAACAGATTTTAACCAAATATAGCAGTTGAGCGACCGTGCTAGAACCACGGAACTCGGGAATGCCTAACCCCTTCTCCCGGGTTAACAGAATTCTTTACCCGGATTTTTGGTTCTTCTATTGAACAGAGTCAAACCTTTTCCTCGATTCGGGATTCAAACCGGTGATTTGAGACACTATAAATCTCCCAAGTGTCGACTATGAATCTCTTAATAAATGAATCCCATTTCGATTGTCCTTTAATTGGAAAAACCTCTTTTATTACACCCTTCACAGGGTGTAGTAGCGAAAAAGGAGGTGTGACATCTAGTAAATTGTCGTGATTACTCGGGAGAGATTTACGGTAATAAGAGTGCACATGATTGATAAAGACGATTAGGAATATCTATGTGAAGCATAACTGGAAGGGATTCCATCAATAGGGGAAATCACAACCTTAGAACCTTCTCTTAATTGTTTACAACTTAATCTTAGTTAGTTTTCTGCTGTTTATTTACATTCATTCCTAGTTAGTAGAAATACCATCAATTGTTATTTACAATGTTTGGGAAGTTGATTCCGAAGAGTTCAGTATGTTTAATAAAAGTAATTGATAGGTTAATTCCTTGTGGGTTTGACTCTGGGCTAAATACTCAGATTATATTTGCAACGTCCGCGTGCCATTTTTACAAGGTATAGTTGGGCATGATCAGGTACTAAGAGGCTTGCCCGAGGGGCTATGTATATATGAATATGAGTGAAGCTTTGCCTGAGGGGCTCGTTTTATGAAATTACTATTTTCACTCATCTTTATACTGAGAAAGGAGAACAACTTTCATAAAACGAATACTGATTGAGATTGGAATTTTTGGGAGATGTTTGGAATTAAATTACTGATTTGGTTTTTGGTTATTTCCACCGAGAGTTTTTCCATAAGAGCTGTTTATAAATTATTTTGCATGAGGGACCGATTACGATTTCATCACTTTCACTACAAAATATATTAAACTTTTATTGAAACTATTTGAAAGTTATTTTTTCAAAGGATGTTACTGAAATTGGGGCTTAACGAGATATTTTGATTTGTATACTATTTTGGAAACATATTGTACCCACTGTGATGCTATGACATGGATTATGTGATTTCTTATTGCTCAGTCTTTATCTACTTTAATTACTTACTGAGTTGGTGTACTCACATTACTCCCTGCACCTTGTGTGTAGATTCTGGTATTTCTGTGCTCGGTGGCAGGTTCATCGGAGTTAGCAAGGTAGCTGTCATTCGATCGCAACACTATTTTTCTCCCTCCTTATCCTTCCTTAGTGTATTCTTGTGATTTTCCTGACCATATTAGTCTTGATGTTGTTAGACAGTTGTAGTAGATGCTCAAGACTAGTGACACCCCGATGTCGGGCTTTCTTTTGGAACTTTTGGTTGTTTTTAAACACTATATAAATGTTTATTGTTAAATAGATTCGATTTTATGTTAAGAAAGGAGAATATTGATTGGTTTTGGGTTTATGTCGGCTGGCCTAGTTCCATGATAGGCGCCATCACAACCAGGTTGGTTTTGGGGTCGTGACAAATAGATAGGAAGGAGAAAGGCAAGACTGCAGATGCCGTGCAGCTACCTTGCTAACTTTGGAATGCTCTGAAGATAAAGAATAGCTCTCACTCGGATGCTATGGCACCTGGATTTGCACATAAGGTGTAGGAAGTAATGTGAGTATGCCAACTCAGAAGTAACAATTATAAATAAAGACTTAGTGTAGTGACGAGTATTTAAAAATCATATACATCTCATAGCATAGGATCTCAAAAGAAATAACAAAGAAAATTCAGTAGTTAAATTTCCGAACATCTCGTAAAAACTCCCGTTCCAGTAAAAGTTAAAACATTTGTTCAATATTTTCCAATAGAGGCTCAATATAAAAAAAGAGTGAAAACAGTAATTTCATAAAACAAGACCCTCGGGACAAGTATCA